>CAJUXJ010001170.1:0-40637 GCA_910589775.1 Avena eriantha
TGAAGAACATGCTATTAACCAATCTTGATGTTAAAATTCTTGGATTATGAAGCCATTTGTGCACTTATGCAACTGACCATGATTTTGCTGAACCATATCGTTGTGTGCTCTTAGAAATGCATGGGATAAGTATCATATACATGATGGATATTTGTTTCGAGCTAACAAACTATGTATTCCAGAATCATCGTTGCGTTTGTTCTTAGTGCAGGAGTCACATGCTGGTGGTTTGATGGGTCACTTGGGCGTGAGAAGACGTTACTCATGCTTGCTGATCACTTTTATTGGCCCAAGATGAGGCGCGATGTGTACAGATTTGTGAGCCGATGTATTACATGCCACAAGTCGAAATCTAAGCTGAAGCCCCACGGTTTGTATACACCTCTCTGCACCTACTACTCCATGGGAAGACATTAGTATGGATTTGTGCTAGGTCTCCCTAAAACTCAGAGAGGTCATGATTCTATATGTGGGTAGTGGATAGGTTCTGTAAGATGGCTCATTTTATTGCCTGCCACAAAAGCGACGATGCGTCGCATGTTGCTAACCTATTTTTCAGGGACATCGTGAGATTACATGGAGTACCAAAGACGATTGTTTCTGACCAGGATGTGAAGTTCATGAGCTACTTTTGGAAGACTTATGGGGGAAAGCTAGGAACGAAGTTGCTGTTCAGTACTACATGTCATCCCCAAACAGATGGTCAAACGGAGGTGGTGAATCGAACATTGTCACAGCTGCTAAGGACCATGATTAAAAAGAATCTGCGGGAGTGTGAAGAGTGTTTGCCACATGTTGAATTTGCTTACAACAGGGTTGTGCATTCAACTACTCAGCTTGTCCTTTTGAGGTGGTGTATGGTTTCAAACCATTAACGCCACTTGATATGTTGCCTCTGCCATTACATGAGAGAGTTGATATGGAGGCATCAAAATGTGCTGATTATGTGAAGAAAATACATGAGAAGAGTCGAGAGGCTATTGAGAAGAAAGGCAAGAACATTGCTGCTGCAAGGAATCAAGCAAGGAAAGGAAAAGTGTTGTTCGAGCCTGGAGGTATGGTTTGGGTGCATCTACGCAAGGATAGGTTTCCACTACTTCGAAAGTCCAAATTGAGCCACGTGGTGCTGGTCCTTACAAGGTGTTAGCCAGATTAATGATAACGCCTACTCGGTTGATATACCTATTGAGGAGTTTGGTGGAGTTACCAACAACTTCAACGTTGCTGATTTGTTACCATATGCTGGAGAAGACCTTGGAGCATCGAGGTCGATGCCTTTTGAAGGGGGAGATGATGATTACATCCCTACAATTACACCTACCCCAATGACTACTGAAGATGCTACAACTGTTGCAAGAAAGGTTCTGTCCAATGAGATTAGAATTAGACCTATTACAAGAGCTCGTGCTAAGCTACTGGAACAACACGTGATTTTACTCCTAAACAAATCTGGTACATTGATTGATGAGAACTTTATACTGCCTAAGTCTATGCATTTATGTATGATCAGGTTCGTTGGAGAAACCAAGCATGGCGCGAGGGAGGAGAAGGGCTACAAGCGAGCCCAACATGATGATCGCCCAAGGATGCGCGAGGGAGGACCGGGAGGAAGGCACAAGAGAATATCATCAAGACGGAGGCAAAAAGATCTGTCACGACCGGAGTGTCCGACCGGATCCACTGGACTGTCCGGCCTGATTGAGAGGCAACTGGCATGGACATTCTGTCTGCCAGTTCGGATACTACCCGGACATCACCCGGAAACTTCAAAGTTTCCGGCCAGACCGCACTGTCCGGCACACTTCACCCGGAGTGTCCGGCCTGACCGGACTGTCCGGCCGATTTCGACCGGAGTGTCCGCCCGCCGACCGAATCTAGTCCGAGTCGGTTTGTATCAGTTTGAGTCGTTTGCCTTTAGTTTCGGTTTCTGGCCGCCCCAGCTGCCCTTATAAGCCCTGGGACGACCCCTAGTTAGGTTTTAGACCACGTTAAAATATTTTGGAGTTGTTTCTTTCATAGAACCTCTAGAATTACCCTGTGTTCGAATCTACCAACTATAATTGAGTGTGATCTGTTGTTCCATTGGGAATTAGTAGATTGCATACTACCGTTCGTGGTCACGGCTGCGTGCGCAAGAGTGTGGTGTTGTGAATATCCTACAAGGTTCGAGATCTGTTGCACTAGCATCAGGGATCGAGCGGGAGAGATCATAGCTACGCACTAGTTATCTACCATCCACCATCATCATCGCCATCCGCTTACTGAGAAGATCGGGCCACCCCTTATCAAAGCGATGATAGAAACCGGCCAACCCATGAAAACTTCGGAGTTCACTCACATTTGTTGGGATGGGCCAATCTCGTATGTCCTTTACCTTGGAAACATCAACTTCAATTCCCTTCGAAGAAACGACAAATCCAAGAAAATCAACTTGTCTTTAGCAAAAGTGCACTTGGGAAGATTAGCATAAAGCTTTTCATGTCGAAGGATTTGCAAAACTTCCTTGACATGTGTTATGTGGTCCTCAAGTGATTTGCTATAAACAAGAATATCATCGAAATAGACAACAACACTTTTTCCAATGAGAGAACGCAAGATATGATTCATTAGGCGCATGAAGGTGGATAGGGCATTAGACAAACCAAAGGGCATAACCAACCATTCATAGAGACCAAGTTTGGTCTTGAAGGCGGTTTTCCACTCATCACCTTTAGCCATGCGTATTTGATGGTAACCACTACGAAGATCAATTTTCGAAAAAATAGTTGCTCCACACAACTCATCAAGCATGTCATCGAGACGTGGTATGGGATGTCGATAACATACGGTGATAGCATTGATTGGACGGCAGTCCATGCATAACCATAACGTATCATCCATCTTTTGAACAAGAATCATGGGTACGGCACTTGGACTAGTGCTAACTTGGATCAAACCTTTGGAGACGAGTTGGTTGATTTGACATTCAATCTCCTTTTTCTCCTTTGGGTTCGTGCGGTAAGCGGCGCGGTTGGGAAGTGGTGCACGGGGATGAGGTCAGTGCGATGTTCTATGCCGCAAAGAGGAGGTAGTCCATGTGGAAGCTCCTCGGGGAACACATCCTTGAATTGCTGCAAAACACTCATCAAAGATGCAGGAACATTGGTTAATTCATTAGTTCCTTCCGCTAATCCCTTGCAAAGGAGGACATAGTGCAAGATGGATGGGTTGTTCCGAACATCTCTCATCTCACTTTTGGTGGCAAGGAGAACACTCTTAGTTTTTTCCACTCGAATTTGGCTTGTGGCTCTCACTCTCTATGAGGTGGTTCTCTCTTTCACCGCTCTTCTCACAAGTAGGTGTTGTGCTTTGCGCCCTCGCTAAAGCCTTTGCATTGTCCGCAATTATTTGGCTAGGAGTCATCGGTTGCAAAACACATGTTTTGTTGAGCCATTTAAATGTGTATACATTGGTGTGACCATCATGTTAAGCAGCCTTGTCAAATTGCCACGGTTGACCAGGAAGCATGTGGCAAACTGTCATAGGAACCACATCACACTCCACCGTATCTTTGTAAGGACCAATGGCGAAGGAGACCGATACGGTATGCTTGATCTTCACGGACTCTTGGTCACTTAGGCATTGCACGTGGTAGGGGTGCTTGTGTGGATGGAGGGTGAGGTTGAGCTTCTCACACAACTCAGTGCTAGCAAGGTTGTGGCAACTCCCTCCGTCAATGATCACCTTGATAGATTTGCCATTGATGCCGGCTCGTGTTTGGAAGATATTGGAGCGTTGGTCTTCATGCTCTTGTGCTTGAGTGGTCAAGATCCTTGTGACGACAAGCGATGGACTTGCGTCATGTTCACACAAGAGGATTTCTTGATCATCTTCCACTCGTTGTCTTGCCATTGCTTCCTTGACACGGGCATCGAACTCATCTTCACTCAAGTACTCTTCATCACCATTGTCATGGATGAACAAGACTTTCTTGTTTCCACATTCGGCCGACTTGTGTCCTTTACCTCCACACTTGTAGCATTCACCATTGAAAGGTGTATCACTTTTTGCTTGCTTGCCACTTGGGGACAGTTTTCCTTGAGGAAGAGTGGGCTTGAAGGAAGGCTTGGAGGTACTTGATGAGCTTCCATTGAAAGTTGTCGGTGTAGCGGTTGAAGCTTGCTTGTATGTGAAGTACGTCTTGGGCTTGTTGTACTTGATATCCTCTTGCACTTGACGCTCAGCCTTTGCTGCTATGTGCACAAGCTCAACCATGTCGTTGTAGGTTTGGAACTCGACGATGCGCTTGATTGGGTGGTTCAACCCAATAAGGAAACGTGCCATTGTTTGCTCCATGCGCTCATCAATGTTGGCACGAATCAAGGTGAGTTCCATTTCCTTGAAGTACTCTTCCACGGTCTTTGTCCCTTGATGAAGCGCTTGAAGGTTGTTGAAGAGGTCACGCGTGTAGTGTGCGGGGACGAACCGGGATCTCATGTGAGCCTTCATGTCATGCCAAGTTGTGATTGGTAGTTCTTGTCTTGCATGATGAGCAACTTGAACTTGTTCCCACCAAAGGTTGGCGTAATCATCAAACTATAGCGAAGCCATGGCGACCTTCTTCTCGTTGCTATAGTTGTGCATGCGGAAGATCTTGTCGACTTTGAGTGCCCACGAGAGGTATTCTTCGGGGTCATTGGATCCGGTGAACTTGGGCATTGTGAACTTGAGCTTACCAAAAGTTTCTTCATCGTTGCGGTCATTGCGATGAGCTTGGTGACCTTGTTGATGATCTTGTAGTTGGGGAGGTGGAACTTGGTTCCCACGTGCTTGTTGCGGAGCTTGCTCTTGGTATTGTTGTTGAGGTGCTTGAGTCTCATGGTGACGAGCGTGTGGAGCCTCTTGACGCGGTTGATGATGAAGAGGAGGCTCATTCCTCGATTGGTGATGTTGGTTAGGCACATGGGCCTCATGGCGAAGAACATGGTCATGAGCCTCTTGACGTGGTAGGCGTCGCTCAACTTGTATCACTTGACGCTCTAGGTTTTGTTGATGTGGAGGAGGCGCCTCGTGATGACCATGGTGTCGTTGTTGACGTTCATGACGTTGATGACGAGGAGGATCTTGGAGAGCTTCATGTCGATGACGAGCTTGATTCTCCAAATTGGAGTCATCACTCGTTGTGTCAAGTATGTGCCGCGGTCGATGGTGGTAGACTTGCGGTTGCACTTGCGGTTCCTCTTGTGGTTGCTCTTGTTGGGTCACTAGTGCCCTTGCGTGATGACGTGGTGCTTCTTGCCTTGCTCGTGGCCTTGAAGAGAGGTCACCATCATAGCTTGACGTTGCGGTGTGCCGTGGGGAAGGTACATAGTTCGAAGAGGTTCCATCTTCAACCACGGGCGCGCCATTGCGTCTTGGAACACTTGGAGGTAGATCTTGTTGCAGAGGTGCATGACGACGCAAAGAACTTGAAGAGCTTGAAGCACGTAAACGTGGTCTTGCCATTCCGTCGATGAGGCGTCGAAGGTTGTCATTTCTTTCGGCGATGGAGCGTTGAAGCGACTCATTTTGGTGGCCGAAGTTGTGATGCATTGCTTGCATTTGCCTTTCGAGGCCATCGAAGCGGTTGTCCATGTTCTTGAACTCGGCTTGCGTCTCGCCAAATTGTTCATCTTGTCGCGTGTCAAGGGCTTGGCAACGTTCACGGAACTCGTGGCGGACGATGAAGTGACTTGCACGCGTCATGTACGGACCTTGATCTTCTTATTGGGGAGGTGCTTGGCTCGACTCACCGTGCCTATCCATCATGCAAAACACACAAGTACTGTATATGGAAGTGGAATATGGTGGTGCTAGCCTTGTACCTCAGCTTGGGGATTGCACCAAACTAGAAACCACAAGTGAGAGCTATAAGCATGCAAAGGGGAATTGCAAAGAAAACTCACACTAAAGAAAGAACTAACTCTCAAAAGCTTGTTGGTGGTAAGTTAGGATTGTGGAAAGCCAAAGAACCAACCAAAATAAAAGGGATAGTAAAATGTGGGTAAAATCCAACAAAACTCAAGTCAAAGGGGAAGGTCAACAACTCAAAAGGGTGACGGGAACCTACGACTATGTACACACACGTGGAAAAAGTTGGGATTGACACGACTATGAAAATGAGCAAACAAAATGTCCTAACAAAGACTAAGCTCATTGCCGTGCCAATGCAAGGAGAGACCGTGGCTCGTTTGCAAAGAGGAAAAATGAGCATCGGATTTTTGCACTTGCCATGGGCGCTCTTCTTTCTCTCTTGCTTACAAGCTTTGAGACTCTCTTTGGCAATGGGAGACTATTTTTCTTTTGCTTTTTTCTTTGTATCTTTTTCTTTCTTTTGTATTATCTTTTTTTTGCTCTCCCTTGATGCTACCTAGTCATACTTGATATTGCTCTTGCACTCTCACTATCCAAGGACAAATGCACAATGCTCAAGGAAACACAAGATGAGCCACTCTCATAGGATAGGTACACACAAAGGAAGTAGGGGTTAACAAGGTGACGCAAGTTATACCTTCTTTGATGATGAACTTGGCGTCGGTGGTGCGGGATGATGTTCGCGGGCCGTGGTGTCGATGAGCGCGGGGGTTGTCGATGCGGAATCTTGTTGTTAGTTGACGACACGCACACGGGCACAAACAAACAAGGAGAAATTAGCCAATGCAAGATTAGAGGCAAAACTATCAAAATCAGGCGTCAGGCCGGAGACTCCGGGGTTTCAGGCCAGAAACTTCGGTCCAGGCTGGAGACTCCGGTGTGGGTAGGCAGGAGACTCCGGTGTGCAGCCGGAGACTCCGGTCTAGAGTCAGATCGCGAACTGCTCGTGTTCTTGAGCGGAAATCCACGCCTTGGGTCCTCAAATCCGCGAAAAATTGGCCAAATTGGGCTGGGAAAACGCAGGATAAAGCTGGACCAACACCTAAGACAAGGTTTGGTCGGATCAAAACCACAAATAACACTCCAATCAAGAGATCGATCCATAGGAAAATTTGGGCTGTTTTTTGGGTTTTTTCGAATTTTTTGGTGGATAGAAGAAAATTTTGTGGGGGAAATCATGAGCAACGAAGCTCTTGATACCAATATGTTGAGGGCAAACCTCTAGGGTGGCCCGATCATTCACGATTCCCTTCCAAATCGAGGATGGAGTGCGGGGAGAGGAGGGGAGGATGAACACGACGAACACACGCAAGAAGAACACGATGAACACACACAGCAAAACCACGATACACACCAATAGCTCACGCCAGCGGTGACCGGTCCGGCGCAATCCCTAGGATCGCCGTCGGGCGGAGGACTCTCTCTCAAACCGACACAGCGAGATTGGAGACTCGGTGAGATCTTGACGTCTAGGCAAAGGGACACCGATGCCTAGGCCTTGTACAACACGGAGGCACGATGCAAACTCCAACGAGGTTTGGAGGGTATTGGTACTCCTTAGTCAAGGAGCATGAGGCAAGAATTAGATAGATCCACAAAGGGGTTTCCACTAATTCTGATATCATGCCTAGGGTTTACAATGGATGTGGGGGACTATATATAGGCCAGCCACTTAAACAGGGGTACTTTAGGAATAAAAGACAAGTTCTGGACGGACTAAAGGGTACATGGGCCGAAGGCCCAAAGGCCTTTTCATGCCTGGTGACGGTCAGACCGGAGACACCGGTGTGGTGGTCCGGAGACTCCGGTCTAGACCGGAGAATCCGGTGTAGTCTCCGGACCAGCCTCCGGAGGGGTCGTCAGACTGTCCCAGGGCCTGGTGCAGGGGGTTAGACCGGAGAGAGGGCCGGAGTCTCCGGTATCTTCAGGCCGGAGACTTTGGCAGGCCGGAGACTCCGGTGTGCGCAGACCGGAGACTCCGATCTGAGCAGCTCCAGCAGCGTTTGCTTCACGTTCTGCTCCTTGTCCACCATCCTTAGGTGCTTGGTGATGTGTCGAGGCTTCGTACCTGATGATGCATAGGTTAGTTGGATGAAGTAGCATACCATCCAAGGAGGTATCGAATTGGCACGAGGAGAGGAGCGAGTTCACATTAGCTTGTAGGAGTTTGGCTCAGGAACGAGTCATGGGTCCACTTGGGGGACTTGTTGGTGTAGATGTAGAAGCGTCCGTAGGACGGGCTGCATCAAAAGGGTACTTTGCTCCGGCATACGTTGAAGCGGAGGCAAGACAACAATGACCTCAACCTCAACGTGATGATCGCCATGGCTAGCGAATTTGCCGCTGCTGACGACGACGCGCGTGGATCGTTGCCGGTAATAGCAATCCCGACCCAGGCCAAGAAAAACAACAATAACAAGCGGAAAAATCTGCCTGAAGAGAAGCAAGTAGCCGACATGGTCGCCGCAATGTTCACTGACAGAGGCAATGGCGGACAGCGTGGACGTGGACGGGGAACTAGCGGTGGCCATCAGAGGTGATGAGGGCAAACCTCTAGGGTGGCCCGATCTTCACGGATCTCGTGGTCAAATCGATGGGAAAGCGAGGGGAAAGGGAGAAGGTAGCAGAAGCGGACGCACACCTCGCAAAGAACACGATGAACACACGCAAAACACACACGATACAAGGCTGATTGCTCTCACAGGTGGCCACCTGTCCGATAGAATCGTCGCAAGGAAAGATCGGTCAACGTGCTCCCGTCAATCCCAAGCGGAGAGGGAAGAACACCTTGGAGAGGGTCTTGACGTCTTGGCAAAGGGACACCGATGCCAAGGCCTTGTACAACAAGGGAGGCGCGATGCAAACTCCAACGAGGTGGTGACGATAGTCGATCCCCTTTGGTAGAAGGGGATGAGGCAAAACTAGAGATTCCATAAAGGGGGTTGTCTTTAGTTTATCATCTATGCCTAAGGGATACATGAGGGGGTGGGGGCTCTATTTATAGGCAAACCACAAGTTCAGGGGTAGTTTTGGCATAAAACTAGGGTTTGGTGCGGAATAGAGGGGTACATGGGCCAAGGGCCCAGATGTTGGCACGCAGGCCCATCGCGTAGGCCGGACACTCCGGGTCGAGTGGGTCGGACAGTCCGGGGTGGCCGGACACTCCGGGTAGTGTCCGGGTAGTGTCCGATATAGCACACAGAATGTCCGCGCCAGGACGGGGCTGGGTTAGGCCGGACACTCCGGCTGAGCCGCGCCGGATAGTCCGGTTGCGCCGGACACTCCGGTTGGATTGGGGCGGACTCTCCGGGCGAGGACGGCGGAGACTCCGGTTCTGGAGCTTGCTGCTCCTTGTCCATCTTCTCTTCCAAGCTTTCGTCTTGTCGTGCTTGGTGCTCCAGGCTTCCTCCCATGCCTCCGTACTTGTTGGTGTGAACCTATCATTGATATGGGACGGAGTATGAAGTAGTATACCATTCAAGAGGGTAGGAAGTGGGTTCGCATAGAGGAACGGATTCACCTTTGGAGTCCATGACGACTTGGCATAAGTTGGAGACCATGATGTGGTAACGACCGAAGGTCGGGCTACATCATCTCCCCTCCCTTCGAAAAGAGTCGTCCTCAACTCTACACGCTCATACAAAGTAGAAGATGTCGAGAGACCTTCTTGATCCTGGGGTTCACCATATAGTTGTCCTCGGGAAGATTGAATTGAGAACACCTCAATGTTCCTTCACCTTCAATGAAGCCTACAAATCTCACCACAAAAGCGAAGCAACACTCAAAGCATAGCCAATTCATGAAGATTATATTATGAGTCCTCAAGTAGAGTGAAGTCACCTTAGGATGTAGAGATGGCTCGTTGAAGGGCAGCCATAGGTGACTCTCTACGGTTCGTCTTGTCAACTCTTGGTCCATAGAGGTTGACGCGTAAGCAATTGTACCTTCACACAACAAAGACCAAGCAACATATGTTTGTGTGTGATAGAGGAGCATGTCATTTGTGGTATGTCCGTTCTTGTTCACAACACTATTAGCACAACTCAAGTATCGCAAACGAAATGCGTATGCAAGGTTAAAGTGCATGGATGTCGTTTGAACATCACCCAAATGTGGGAACTCAAAAACTCCATATAACATCTTAGTGTGGCACTCAAAGCAATTGACTAAAATATTGATCAACATCTTTGATGCAAAGCTAGGAGAATTCGGCAAAAACACATGAGGAAGAATATCCAAAGCAACATCATTATGTGTGCAAACCAACCATTGAAAAGAACAATTGTTGAATATATTGGATGCCATACACATATCATCAAAAGCCAAAATCATGGGGGTATGAGTATCACAAGCGGAAACACAAGCAACATGTTTGCAAACAAACCAAATGAAAGAGCAAGTGGTCTTTATGTTTGTTGCAACAACAATACGAGAGACTTGGAAGCTTTCATGACAATTCATGCTCAAAATGGCATTATGGTTGCACACAAAACATCAGAAAGAGAAATTGTTCAACATTTTTGTGGCAACACACAAAGCATCAATATCCAATAGCGACGAAGCATGATTGTCACAAGGTGAAAGAATACCGTTAACATGCTTGCAAGCAAACCATAGGAAAGAGCAAATTTTCAACATGAAAGATGCAAAGCATGCAAAAGGTATCAGAGTTGGGTTCGATCTTGAAGTCACTGGGGGGATGCTCTCTAGAGCTCTTTTTGTCAACTTTTGCTCAACCGAGGTTATCATGATCATGCGGGTACCTACACACATCAAATACAAAAGGAAGAACGTGTGTGCATGGTAGAGAAATACATCATCCATCATGACATATCTCTTCTTGTGCACATCACCATGAGTGTCAATCAAGTATGAAGTAGATGCATGGTGAATATGCAAGTGGTGAACATGCTTCTCATGGCAATCATAAAAATCTCCAAAATTTGAGAAAGCTATGGGGGCCATCTCAATATAAACCATATGAGAATTATTGTTGCAAGCAAAACAAGTGAAAGAGCAAATATTCAACTTATTGCAAGCAACGGGAGAGATTGTAAAACATTCATGACAAAGCATGGTTCGAGGGGTACCATTGGTAACATCATTGCAAGCAAAACATTGGAAAGAGCAATTGTTCAACAAAGTGCAAGCAATGATATCATCAACGTAATGTTTAGAGCATGGCATGTCTATGGCAACATCATCACAATCAAATAATTTCACATGCTCAACATTATGCAAAGGCAAAGTATCACATGGAAATACCAATGAGTCATATGTGATATCACAAACATCATCCATAGCATGCCAATTATCACAAGTCATCATGTCCACTAGTGGGATCATGGCATCATCAACACCCTTATTTTTACCTTGTTCATACCTCTCATATGAAGTGGGTGTTGTGGTAGTATTGGCCTCCATGTGGGCGACTTCTTCATCACGTATGGGGATGGCATCATCTTCATCCACCATGTTCATCTTCTTGGTCAGATGCATCATCATCTCCAAGCTTGGTGCTTCTTGATCCATGGAACCTAGCACATAATGAGGAAACACACTAGAGGTAGAGGGTAAGTTCTTAGCAATGAAAGTGGTCTCACATGACCTATCAACTACCACTCTCAACTCACTCGGTGTATCACTCATGCCCTCCAAGTGGAAGCACTCAATCTCACGTATGGTGGAGTCACTCATCGCACTCTTGTTTTCACTCAAGTGTGCTAAGTGGCTCTCATGCTCACATGGGATTGGTACCACATCATCACTCAAGCATGTAGGGGTAGGCTCGGTTCTCTCAACTCCATGCGCCTCCTTTGGTGAAGGGAAAGTCCCATGCTCACCATTCTCAACCTTGTCGTTGCCATCTTGTGTTAGTGATGGAAGTAGGCTCATGTTGTTGTCGAGAGCGGTGCTCGGATCGACTTCATCACATATGTGGCCTTGGCTTCCTCCATCTTGAACTGTAGACTCTTGGCACGAAGCTTGATAACATGGAGGACAGCTTGCTCTTGGTGCCCTTTTGGTGGTGGCACGAATAGTTGAAGGCGCCTTATGATGGTGTCGACGGAGGTCATTGGTGTGCCTTTCCAAAGGTTGATGTAGATGGCGCACTTGGTCATCCACATGACACTTGCGACGATGCTCCTTGTCCTTGGCACTCTTCTTGGTGAGGCGTTGTAATGAGCGCAAAGCATCATTAGTCTTGGCCATCATGCTCATGGTTTTGGTGAAGTTGTTGTCCATGTCGCTCTTGAAGTTGTTGAGGGAGCTTTCGAACTTGTCCATGTGATGGTGGACCTTGGCGCTCTCGAGGTAGAGGCTCCCTCTTGGTTGATGCGACTTGAGGAGATTGTCGTTGTCGTTCTTGAAGTCGTCCATGCTTGGGGAGTTATTGTTGTCGTAGAACTCCATATCACCCAAGCATGTGGAGCCATTGTCGGTGTAGTGCTCCATCATGTCATCCATGCTTGTGGAGGCATATGCATGGTTGCTCATCGTGGATTCTTCATAGAAATCATCCTCGGTTCCGGAGTCCCTAGACATGTTTCACAAGACCAAGTGGTGTATATGGAAGTGGTAGGGGTTAGGGATGCAACGTAAAACCTTACTTTACCTTGGAAGATAGTATCGTGCAAGTGGCAACACTTGAGAGCAATCAAAACCAAGCAAAGTGAAGTTCACGCGGAACACCAAAACCAACTAACCACTAAAAAACACACACACACAAAGCTTATGGTGGATGGATATGGAAGGTGGCATGTCAAGAACCAATCCGAACTCAAGATGTTGTAATGGCAAGTAAAGAACCACGATGATCACAAAGCAAAACAAGTCAATCCACAAGATAGGAATTATATACAAGGAAACACACACGGTGGGATAAATGGGACTTGTGCGACGGAGAAAGTGAGCTAAGAACCAAATGATGACCTAGTGAAGATTATAAGCTCATGTCGCACAAGTGCAAGGAGAGACGCTAGTTCGATTGCAATAAATTGGTGGGCTACAAGATATGCACAATAAGTACCACCTATTTCATGTTCATCGAGCTTGCGCTTCCTATTCTATGAGGCACTTGCTTCTTTCTTTTCTTTTTCTTCCTTTTCTTTTTTTCTATTTTTTTCTCTTTTTGTTTTCTTTTTCACTTGCCCCTTCCTTGTGCCAACAACTATGCAAGATAACTATATGAGATAGCGCGCTCACAAGTTTTGCTCGGAATTCTACAAGGTATCAAATGTGCATAGCCCAAGCAATCATAGGAGGAACTAGTCTCAATAGGTTTTTATTGAACGCAAAGATAGTGTGGCTCACAAATGGATGCAAGTGGGGAGAAGTCGCGGAATTTTTATACGTTTCGTCGCTGATCTTCACCCTTTATTGGTGGATTCCGCCTTGCTCACGGAATTTGGATGGAGTAGATAGCATGAACCACAGATATGATGATGTAGAGCTCTTTCTCCTCTTCAAAACGAGCTAAAGAACACCAAAATCCGAGTTCGTATGCAAAAGTTATGCTGAAAACCGTGAAGCAGATTTTTCTGTCAGCAGGGGGGCGGACAGTCCGGTGCGCGCAGGCCGGACAGTCCGGCCTGGCCGGATATTCCGGTCTGTTTTGGCCTGACAGTCCGGTTCGGTCGAACCAGAACTTCCAGAACATGAACGGGACGAGTTTTGGCGGAAAAACTCGAACCAAAACCTCAAATTGATGTGGGAAATCAAGGAATTGGGCTATGGAAACGCAGAGGAAGGTAGATCAACAAGTTTAGCAAGTAATCCATGGATCAAAACCTACCAAAACGCACTCAAATCACAGATCGATCCAAAGCACGAAATTGGGGCTATTTTTTGGGGATTTTCGAATTTATGGCGGAAAAGACCAAATCGATGAGGAATCCGTGGCAACCAAAAGCTGCTGATACCAGATGATGAGGGCAAACCTCTAGGGTGGCCCGATCTTCACGGATCTCATGGTGAAATCGATGGGAAAGCGAGGGGAAAGGGAGAAGGTAGCGGAAGCGGACGCACACCTCGCGAAGAACACGATGAACAAACGCAAAACACACACGATACAAGGCTGATTGCTCTCACCGGTGGCCACCGGTCCGATAGAATCCTCGTAAGGAAAGATCGGTCAATGTGCTCCCGTCAATCCCAAGCGGAGAGGAAAGAACACCTTGGAGAGGGTCTTGACGTCTTGGCAAAGGGACACCAATGCCAAGGCCTTGTACAACGAGGGAGGCGCGATGCAAACTCCAACGAGGTGGTGACGATAGTCGATCCCCTTTGGTAGAAGGGGATGAGGCAAAACTAGAGATTCCACAAAGGGGGTTGTCTTTAGTCTATCATATATGCCTAAGGGATACATGAGGGGGTGGGGGCTCTATTTGTAGGCCAACCACAAGTTCAGGGGTAGTTTTGGCATAAAACTAGGGTTTGGTGCGGAATAGAGGGGTACATGGGCCAAGGGCCCAGATGTTGGCACGCAGGCCCATCGCGTAGGCCGGACACTCCGGGTCGAGTGGGCTGGACAGTCCGGGGTGGCCGGACACTCCGGGTAGTGTCTAGGTAGAGTCCGATATAGCACATAGAATGTCCGCGCCAGGACGGGGCTGGGTTAGGCTGGACACTCCGGCTGAGCCGCGCCGGACACTCCGGTTGGATTAGGGCGGACTCCCCGGTTCTAGAGCTTGCTGCTCCTTGTCCATCTTCTCTTCCAAGCCTTCGTCTTGTCGTGCTTGGTGCTCCAGGCTTCCTCCCATGCCTCCGTACTTGTTGGTGTGAACCTATCATTGATATGGGATGGAGTATGAAGTAGTATACCATTCAAGAGGGTAGTAAGTGGGTTCACATAGAGGAACGGATTCACCTTTGGAGTCCATGACGACTTGGCATAGTTGGAGACCATGATGGGGTAACGACCGAAGGTTGGGCTACATCAAGAGGAGTAACACTACACCCTCAGTGCCCCGCGTTCCCCAAACGTATGAAGAGTACCGTGATATGCCGTGTTTCGTCCATCTCGACGCCATTGGAAAATCCACCCACACCAATCGCCTGTGGAAGTTTGTCAATGATCTCAAGGAAGACCCTGAGTCCGGCTACAAGCGAGTTCGGAAGAACAGACCCCGTAGAAAGGGCAAAGGGAAGAAGAAGGAGGAGGAACCCAAGGAATCAAGTGATATGGACGAGGACGTGGACCCAAAATCTTTCGACAAGGGAGAGGATAAAGGGAAAAATCCCTTCGAAAAGAAGGCTCCATGTTACCACACCTTCCATGATTGACGGCATGGAGTTCACCAAGTGCCTCATGGACAGTGGAAGCAGCATCAACATTATGTACCTGGATACACTGCATTAGATGAACTTGACGGAGACCCAGCTAAGGAAGAGCAACTCCGTGTTCCATGGGGTTGTCCCTGGCGGACAAGCAAATTCACTGGGCTGCATCACCCTTTCGGTCGCTTTTGGCAATGTCAACAATTACCGCCAAGAACGCATGACCTTTGAAGTGGTGCCTTTCAAGAGCGTGTACCACATCATCTTTGGACGCGACATCTTCCACTCCGTCCTCACAAGGCCATGCTTTGTGTACAACAAACTCAAGATTCCTGGACCAAATGGCGTCATCACCATTGACGGAAGCTTCAACAAGGCATGGGAGTGCGAGCTCAGCGAAGCTGCCTTCGCCAAAGCAGTCCTCTAAGGTGAGGAGTTCAAAGAGATCCAAAACCAGGTAGATGCCTCGGAGATGCCGGCTTCAAAGAAGCAGATCACTGCTGCCAAACCCGCCTTCAAGGCCGCCATCAAGACCAAGCAGGTGGAGATTGTCGAAGGTGATTCCTCCAAGACCACCGCCATTGGCACGGACCTGGATTCCAAATAGGAAAGCGTGCTTGTCGAGTTCCTCCATGAGAATAGGGACATCTTTGCCTGGCAACCTGCCGACATGAAAGGTGTACCTAGAGAACTTGCCGAGCATAGCTTGAATATTGATCCTAATGCCAAACCGGTGAAACAACCTCTACGACGCTTTGGTGATGAAAGACGAAGGGCTATAGGCAAAGAAATAGCTAGGATACTTAAGGCTGGCTTTATCCGAGAAGTTATTCACACCCGATGGGTGGAAAATCCTGTACTTGTCCCCAAAAAGGGAACCAATGAATTAAGAATGTGCGTTGATTACACCGGCTTGAACAAACCGTGTACGAAGGATCAGTTTGCTTTGCCTTGCATTGACCAAGTCATTGACTCGACGACTGGCTCGGAACTTCTGTGTTTTCTCGATGCCTATTCAGGATACCACCAGATCCGGATGTGAAAGTAGGACCAATTGGCCACTTCGTTCACCACACCCTATGGCACGTATTGCTACGTCACGATGACCTTTGGGTTGAAAACGCTGGTGCTACGTACCAGCGGATGATGCAACGTTGCCTGCACGACCAAATAGGTCGCAACGTACACGCTTACGTGGACGACATCGCGGTAATGTCAAAGAAATCAAATGACCTTATCGCTGACTTGCAGGAAACCTTCGACAATCTTCGGAAATACAACATGATGTTAAACCCAAAGAAGTGTGTCTTCGGGGTACCATCCGGAAAACTGTTGGGCTTCATCGTTTCGCATCGTGGAATCGAGGTGAACCCGGGGAAAATCAAGGCCATCCTTGACATTAAATGCCCGACATGCTGAAGGACATACAAAGTGTTGAGGGCAAACCTCTATGGTGGCCCGATCTTGCACGATTCCCTTTCAAATCGAGGATGGAGCGCAGGGAAAGGAGGGGAAGGGTGAACACGATGAACACACGCACGAAGAACGCGATGAACACACACACGCAAAACCACGATAAACACCAATAGCTCATGCCGGCGGTGATCGGTCCGGCGCAATCCCTAGGATCGGCGTCGGGCGGAGGACTCTCTCTCGAACCGGCACGGCGAGATGGGAGACTCGATGAGATCTTGACGTCTAGGCAAAGGGACACCGATGCCTAGGCCTTGTACAACGCGGAGGCACAATGCAAACTCCAACGAGGTTTGGGGATATTGGTGCTCCTTAGTCAAGGAGCATGAGGCAAGAATTACATAGATCCACAAAGGGGTTTCCACTGATTCCAATATCATGCCTAGGGCTTACAATGGAGGTGGGGGGCTATATATAGGCCAGCCACATAGTCAGGGGTACTATAGGAATAAATGACAAGTTCTGGACGGACTAAGGGGTACATGGGCCGAAGGCCCAAAGGCCTTTTACATGCCTGGCGACGGTCGGTCCGGAGACTCCGGTGAGGTGGTCCGGGGACTCCTGTCTGGACCGGAGACTCTGGTCAGTCTCCGGACCAGCCTCCGGAGGGGCAGTCAGATTGACCCAGCGCTTGGTCCTGGAGGCAGACCGGAGGTAGGTCCGGAGACTCCGGTGTCTCCAGGCCGGAGACTTTGGCAGGCCGGAGACTCCGGTGTACGCAGACCGGAGATTCCGGTCTGAGCAGCTCTAGCGCCGTTTGCTTCATGTTCTGCTCCTTGTTCACCATCCTTGGGTGCTTGGTGATGTGTCGAGGCTTCGTACCTGATGATGCATAGGGTAGTTGCATGAAGTAGCATACCATCCAAGGAGGTATCAGATTGGCACGAGGAGAGGAGCGAGTTCACCTTAGCTTGTAGGAGTTTGGCTCGGGCACGAGTCATGGGTCCACTTGGGGGACTTGTTGGTGTAGATGTAGAAGCGTCCATAGGACGGGCTGCATCAGCTCCCCCCTTGGGAAAGAGTCGTCCTCGACTCTTCATGGTTATCATCTTGAACTTCTCCATGGTAGGGTGAGAGGTCCTTGACATTGAATGTATTGCTTGCAAGGTACATGGAGGTTGGTATGTCGATGATGTAGGCGTTGTTTTTGATTCGTTTGAGGACCTTGAAGGGACCATCTCCTCTTGGCTTGAGCTTGGAGTCACATTCCTTGGGGAAGCGGTCTTCGCTTAGGTGTATCCACACAAGGTCACCTTCCTCAAAGATCATCTCCTTCTTGTCCTTGTTTAACCTTGAAGCTTGGCGAAGGACTTGTTGTTCGATAGTAGCTCTTGTTTCTTCATGAAGCTTCTTCATAGCTTGTGAGCGCTTCTCGACGTCCATGTTCTTTCGCTCATGTAGAGGTAGTGGTAGGATGTCGAGCGCGGTGAGGGGCTCGAAACCATAGACGATCATGAATGGACTCATCTTGGTTGTTGAGTGCTTGGCGCGGTTGTAGGTGAACCCAGCGTGTGGGATGCATTCCTCCCAATCCTTCAAGTTTTTTTTGATCAACACACGAAGTAGAGTTCCGAGGCTTCGGTTGACAACTTTGGTTTGTCCATCAGTTTGAGGATGTGATGCGGATGAAAATAGGAGCTTGACGCCGAGCTTGGCCATGAAGGTCTTCCATAATTAGCTCATGAATTTGACGTCGCGGTCGAAGACGATTGTTCTTGGCACACCGTGAAGACGGACGATTTCCCTGAAAAACAGATTTGCAACATGTGAAGCATCATCGGTCTTATGGCACGGTATGAAGTGTACCATTTTGGAAAAACGATCCAAAACAACAAATATAGAATCATGACCATGCTTAGATCTAGGCAATCCTAACATGAAATCCATGCTAATGTCGGACCAAGGTGTATGAGGAATAGGCAATGGCATATAAAGACCATAGGTATTAGCTTGCGACTTAGCTTGAACACATGTCGTGCATCGTTGAATGTAGCGCTCCACGTCACACTTCATCTTGGGCCAAAGTAGTGGTT
Source organism: Avena eriantha (assembly GCA_910589775.1). Classification (NCBI taxonomy): domain Eukaryota; kingdom Viridiplantae; phylum Streptophyta; class Magnoliopsida; order Poales; family Poaceae; genus Avena; species Avena eriantha. Next base: position 18,678 of record CAJUXJ010001170.1, read on the forward strand.
GGAGAGCATGTCCAATGTCTTATCGCGACCAAAGTGACCCATGAGGCCTCCACCATGAGATTCTTGGAGGAGCAAAAGTTGAAGCGACGACTTCGGAATGCATAGCTTGTTTTGTTTAAATAGAAAGCCCTTATGCAAATAGAAATCATCAACTCCTTTGTCATTGGAGCACTTTGCGAAAATTGGTTCAAAGAACGGGTCAGAAGCATACATAGATTTTATTTCCTCAAGACCCAACACGTTGATTTCAAGTCTCCTAAGAAGGCTTGTATGTTTGCGGGACAATGCGTCCGCAACTACATTATCTTTGCCCTTCTTATACTTGACAATGTAAGGAAAAGACTCCATGAACTCAACCCACTTAGCGTGTCTCTTGCTCAAGTTAGCTTGGCCTTTGAGATATTTCAACGACTCGTGGTCGGAATGTATGATAAATTCCTTGGGCCAAAGGTAGTGTTGCCAAACTTGAAGGACACGAACTAAGGCAAAAAGCTCTTTGTCATAAATCGGATAGTTAAGGCGAGCACCATCAAGTTTCTCCCTATGGTAGGCTATAGGACGTCCGTTTTGCATAAGGACTCCTCCAGTGCCAATACCACTAGCATCACACTCTATCTCAAAAGTTTTTGTGAAATCCGGTAACGCAAGGAGAGGTGCTTCGGTGAGCCTCTTTTTGAGTTCCTCAAAAGCTTTTTGTTGTGCTTTGCCCCACACGAAGGTGACATTACTTTTGGTCAATTCATTAAGGGGACAAGCAATGGTCAAAAAGTCTTTCACAAAGTGACGATAGAAACCGGCCAACCCATGAAAACTTCGAAGTTCACTCACATTTGTTGGTATAGGCCAATCTCGTATGTCCTTTACCTTGGAAACATCAACTTCAATTCCCTTCGAAGAAACGACAAATCCAAGAAAAATCAACTTGTCTTTAGCAAAAGTGCACTTGGGAAGATTAGCATAAAGCTTTTCATGTCGAAGGATTTGCAAAACTTCCTTGACATGTGTTATGTGGTCCTCAAGTGATTTTCTATAAACAAGAATATCATCGAAATAGACAACAACACTTTTTCCAATGAGAGATCGCAAGATATGATTCATTAGGCGCATGAAGGTTGATGGGGCATTAGACAAACCAAAAGGCATAACCAACCATTCATAGAGACCAAGTTTTGTCTTGAAGGCGGTTTTCCACTCATCACCTTCAGCCATGCGTATTTGATGGTAACCACTACAAAGATCAATTTTCGAAAAAATAGTGGCTCCACACAACTCATCAAGCATGTCATCGAGGCGTGGTATGGGATGTCGATAATGCACGGTGATAGCATTGATTGGACGGCAGTCCATGCATAACCGTAATGTATCATCCGTCTTTGGAACAAGAATCATGGGTACGACACTTGGACTAGTGCTAACTTGGATCAAACCTTTGGAGATGAGTTGGTTGATTTGACGTTCGATCTCCTTCGTCTCCTCCGGGTTCGTGCGGTAAGCAGCGTGGTTGGGAAGTGGTGCACCGGGGATGAGGTCAATGCGATGTTCTATTCCGCGGAGAGAGGTAGTCCATGTGGAAGCTCCTCGGGGAACACATCCTTGAATTCCTGCAAAACACTCATCAAAGATGGAGGAACATTGGTTAATTCGTTAGTTCCTTGCGCTAGTCCCTTGCAAAGGAGGACATAGTGCAAGATGGATGGGTTGTTCCGAACATCTCTCATCTCACTTTTGGTGGCAAGGAGAACACTCTTAGTTTTTCCACTCGAATTTGGCTTGTGGCTGTCACTCACTATGAGGTGGTTCTCTCTCACCGCTCTTCTCACATGTAGGTGTTGTGCTTTGCGCCCTCGCTAAAGCCTTTGCATTGTCCACAATTATTTGGCTAGGAGTCATCGGTTGCAAAACACATGTTTTGTTGAGCCATTTGAGTGTGTATACATTGGTGCGACCATCATGTTGAGCAGCCTTGTCAAATTGCCACGGTCGACCAAGAAGCATGTGGCAAACTGTCATAGGAACCACATCACACTCCACCGTATCTTTGTAAGGACCAATGGCGAAGGAGACCGATATCGTAGGCTTGATCTTCATGGACCCTTGGTCACTTAGCCATTGCACGTGGTAGGGGTGCTTGTGTGGATGGAGGGTGAGGTTGAGCTTCTCACACAACTCAGTGCTAGCAAGGTTGTGGCAACTCCCTCTGTCAATGATCACCTTGATAGATTTGCCATTGATGCCGGCTCGTGTTTGGAAGATATTGGAGCGTTGGTCTTCATGCTCTTGTGCTTGAGTGGTCAAGATCCTTGTGACGACAAGCGATGGACTTGCGTCATGTTCACACAAGAGGATTTCTTGATCATCTTCCACTCGTTGTCTTGCCATTGCTTCCTTGACACGGGCATCGAACTCATCTTCACTCAAGTACTCTTCATCACCATTGTCATGGATGAACAAGACTTTCTTGTTTCCACATTTGGCCGACTTGTGTCCTTTACCTCCACACTTGTAGCATTCACCGTTGAAAGGTGTATCACTCTTTGCTTGCTTGCCACTTGGGGGCAGTTTTCCTTGAGGAAGTCTGGGCTTGAAGGAAGGCTTGGAGGTACTTGAGGAGCTACCATTGAAAGTTGTTGGTATAGCGGTTGAAGCTTTCTTGTAGGTGAAGTACGTCTTGGGATTGTTGTACTTGATATCCTCTTGCACTTGACATTCAGCCTTTGTTGCGGTGTGCAAAAGCTCAACCATGTTGTTGTATGTTTGGAACTCGACGATGCGCTTGATTGGGTGGTTCAACCCAATAAGGAAGCGTGCCATTTTTTGCTCCATGCGCTCATCAATGTTGGCGCGAATCAAGTTGAGTTCCATTTCCTTAAAGTACTCTTCCACGGTCTTTGTCCCTTGACGAAGCGCTTGAAGGTAGTTGAAGAGGTCACGCGTGTAATGTGCGGGGACAAACCGGGATCTCATGTGAGACTTCATGTCATGCCAAGTTGTGATTGGCGGTTCTTGTCTTGCATCTCGAGCAACTTGAACTTGTTCCCACCAAAGGTTGGCGTAATCATCAAACTCTAGCGAAGCCATGGCGACCATCTTCTCGTTGCTATAGTTGTGCATGCGGAAGATCTTGTCGACTTTGAGTGCCCACGAGAGGTATTCTTCGGGGTCATTGGATCCGGTGAACTTAGGCATTGTGAACTTGAGCTTGCCAAAAGTTTCTTCATCGTTGCGGTCATTGCGACGAGCTTGGTGACCTTGTTGATGATCTTGTAGTTGGGGAGGTGGAACTTGATTCTCGCGTCCTTGTTGCGGAGCTTGCTCTTGGTATTGTTGTTGAGGAGGAGCTTTCTCTTGCTCTTGGTGCGGTTGTTGACGTGGTTGAGGTACTTGGGCCTCATGGTGGTGAAGGTGTGGAGCCTCTTGACGCGGTTGATGACAAAGAGGAGGCTCGTTCCTCGGTTGGTGATGTTGGTTAGGCACATGGGCCTCACAGCGAAGAACATGGTCATGAGCCTCTTGACGTGGTGGGCATCGCTCAACTTGTATCACTTGACGCTCCAGGTTTTGTTGATGTGGAGGAGGCGCCTCGTGATGACCATGGTGTCGTTGTTGATGTTCATGACGTTGATGACGAGGAGGAGGATCTTGGAGAGCTCCACGTCGATGACGAGCTTGATTCTCCAAGTTGGAGTCATCACTAGTTGTGTCAAGTATGTTTCGCGGTTGATGGTGGTAGACTTGTGGTTGTACTTGTGGTTCCTCTTGTGGCTGCTCTTGTCGGATCACTAGTGATGCAGCCCGTCCTGCGGACGCTACTACATCTACAACGCCGAGTCCCCAAGATCGTCGACCCACGAGCCCTGAAGCTGCACCTATCCTGAAGCTGCCTGAACTGGAGTGTCCGCCCGAATCCCGCAGGAGTGTCCGGTGCCACCGGAGTGTCCGGCGCGACTCAGCCAGAGTGTCCGGCCTGCCCGAGCCCGGACCTGGCGTGGACATTCAGAAGGTCATATCGGACACTCCCCGGACACCACCCGGAGTGTCCGGTCAGCCCGGACTGTCCGGCCGTGCCGACTTGGACTGTCCGGCCGTGCCGACCTGGACTGTCCGGCCCAAGTGATGGGCCTGCGAACCAACAGCTGGGCCCTCGGCCCATGTACCCCTCTATTTCGCTCCAAACCCTAGTTTGATGGCCAAACTACCCCTGAACTTGTGGATGGCCTATAAATAGAGCCCCCACCCCTCATTGTATCCCTTAGGCATAGATGATAGACTAAAGACAGCCCCCCTTTGTGGAATCTCTAGTTTTGCCTCATCCCCTTCTACCAAAGGGGATCGACTATCGTCACCACCTCGTTAGAGTTTGCATCGCGCCTCCCTCGTTGTACAAGGCCTTGGCATCGGTGTCCCTTTGCCAAGACGTCAAGACCCTCTCCAAGGTGTTCTTCCCTCTCCGCTTGGGATTGACGGGAGCACGTTGACCGATCTTTCCTTGCGAGGATTCTATCGGACCGGTGGCCACCGGTGAGAGCAATCGGCCTTGAATCGTGTGTGTTTTGTGTGTGTTCATCGTGTTCTTCGCGAGGTGTGCGTCCGCTTCCGCTACCTTCTTCCTTTCCCCTCGCTTTCCCATCGATTTGACCACGAGATCCGTGAAGATCGGGCCACCCTAGAGGTTTTCCCTCATCATCTGGTATCAGCAGCTTTTGGTTGCCACGGATTTCTCCTCGATTTGGTCTTTTTCCCATAAATTCAAAAATTCCACCAAAAATAGCCCCAATTCGTGTTTTGGACCGATCTGTGATTTGAGTGTGTTTTGGTAGGTTTTGATCTGTGGATTACTTGCTAAACTTGTTGATCTACCTTCCCCTGCGTTCCCATGGCCTAATTCCTTGATTTCCCCCATCAATTTGAGGTTTTGGTTCGAGTTTTTCCGCCAGAACTTGTCCTGTTCGTGTTCTGGAACTTCTGGATCGACCGGACCGGACTGTCCGGCCAAAACAGACCGGAGTTTCCGGCCTAAATTGACCGGAATCTCCGCCCCGGCCGGACTGTCCGGTCTGCGCGCACCGGACTGTCCGCCCCCTGCTGACAGAAAAATCTGCTTCACGGCTTTGAGCATAACTTTTGCATACGAACTCGGATTTTGGTGTTCTTTAGCTCGTTTTGAAGAGGAGAAGAGCTCTACATCATCATCTCCGTGGTTCATGCTATCTACTCCATCCAAATTCCGTGAGCAAGGCGGAATCCACCAATAAAGGGTGAAGATCGGCGACGAAAGGTATAAAAATTCCGCGACTTCTCCCCACTTGCTTTCCTTTGTGAGCTACACTATCTTTGCGTTCAACAAACACCTATTGAGACTAGTTCCTCCTATGATTGCTTGGGCTATGCACATTTGATACCTTGTAGAATTCCGAGCAAAAGTTGTGAGCGCGCTATCTCATATAGTTATCTTGTATAGTTGTTGGCACAAGGAAGAGGTAAGTGAAAAAGAAAAGAAAAGAAAGAAAAAAATAGAAAAAGAAAAAGAAAAAGAAGAAAAAGAGAAAGAAACAAGTGCCTCATAGAATAGGAAGCGTAAGCTCGATGAACATCAAATAGGTGGTACTTATTGTGCATATCTTGTAGCCCACCAATTTATTGCAATCGAACTAGCGTCTCTCCTTCCACTTGTGCGACACGAGCTTATAGTCTTTGCTAGGTAATCATTTGGTTCTTAGCTCACTTTCTCTGTCGCACAAGTCCCATTTATCCCATCGTGTGTGTTTCCTTGTACATATTTCCTTCTTGTGGATTGCCTTGTTTTGCTTTGTGATCATTGTGGTTCTTTACTTGCCATTACAATATCTTGAGTTCGGATGGGTTCTTGGACATGCCACCTTCCATACCTATCCACCATAAGCTTTGTGTGTGTGTGTGTTTTAGTGGTTAGTTGGTTTTGGTGTTCCACGTGAACTCCACTTTGCTTGGTTTTGATTGCTCTCAAGTGTTGCCACTTGCACGATACTATCTTCCAAGGTAAAGTAAGGTTTGACGTTGCTTTCCTAACCCCCTACCACTTCCATATACACCACTTGGTCTTGTGAATCATGTCTAGGGACTCCGGAGCCGAGGATGATATCTATGAAGAATCCATGATGAGCCACCACGACTACGACTCCACAAGTATAGAGGACATGATGGAGCACTACACCGACAATGGCTCCGCATGCTTTGAGGACCCGCAGCATTGCACCTATGACGGCTCCACATGCATGGAAGACATGGAGCACGTCATCAACTATGGCTCCTCAAGCATGGAGGAATTGGAGCTCTACATTGACAATGGCTACTCATGCATGGAGCACTACACCGACAATGGCTCCACATGCTTGGGTGATATGGAGTACTACATCAACAACGACTCCCCAAGCATGGATGACTTCGAGTGCTACAACGACGACGCCTCACCAAGCATGGAGGACATGGCGAGCTTCACCCACTTTGAGGGCTCTTCCATGAGCCATGAAGAATACCTCCACCACTTGGAGATGGAGGACTACTACGCCAAGCTAGTGGAGACGCATCATCAAGAAACCATGACCTTCAAGGCCAAGCGTGCCACACCAAAGGGCACCACCTACTTCGATGATCCACCCCCAAGGCGTCAAGCGCTACCACCTACATGGCGTCATGGGTCACCATCTCCAAGGAGGCGAGCGCCATCACCTCCAAGCCCTCAAGCACCACCGTCTCCAAGGCGCCAAGAACCACCATCTCCAAGACGCCAAGCAAGGCCACCTCGAAGGCGTCATGTGCAACAACCTCCTAGGCATCAAGTGCCACCAACTACAAAAAGAGCGGCGCCCCAACATCACCTTCCAAAAGAGGCGCCAAGAAGCAAGAATCTTCATCAACATACATCCTCTCGTGATCATCACCAACATCAAGAGGATACAAGACGTCGTTCAAGGCATCTTCGCCATGAAGACGAAGAATACATGTTGAGCACCATCCATAATGCTCAACCAAGCTCAAGAATGCACCACCATCACAAGAAGAGTGCCAAGGACAAGGAGCATCGTCGCGAGCGTCATATGGATGATCAAGTGCGCCATCTACATCAACCTTTGGCAAGGCACGCCAATGACCTCCGTCGACACCATCATAAGGCACCTTCAACTACTCGTGCCACCACCAAAATGGCACCAAGAGCAAGCTCTCCTCCACGCCATCAAGCTTCCGCCAAGACTTGACGTCCTAGATGACGCATGCAACCTCATGGATGAGGAGGACGAAGACCTCTACTTCGCCAAGTTGGACGAGTACGTCAAGAGGACTACACAAGCCAAGGTGCAAGATGGCGACGACAAGGTCAAGAATGGTGAGCATGGGACTTTCCCTTCACCAAAGGAGGCGCAAGGAGTTGAGAGAACCGAGCCTACCCCCATATGCTTGAGTGATGATGTGGTACCAATCCCATGTGAGTATGAGAGCTACTTAGCCCACTTGAGTGAAAACAAGAGTGAGATGAGTGACTCCACCATACGTGAGATTGAGTGCTTCCACTTGGAGGGCATGAGTGATACACCGAGTGAGTTGAGAGTGGTAGTTGATAGGTCATGTGGGACCACTTTCATTGCTAACAACTTACCCTCTACCTCTAGTGTGTTTCCTCATGATGTGCTAGGTTCCATGGATCAAGAAGCGCCAAGCTTGGAGATGATGATGCCTCCATACAAGAAGATGTACATGGTGGATGAAGATGATGCCATCCCCATACATGATGAAGAAGTCGTCCACATGGAGGCCAACACTACCACAACACCCACTTCATATGAGAGGTATGAACAAGGTAAGAATAAGGGTGTTGATGATGCCATGATCCCACTAGTGGACATGATGACTTGTGATGATTGGCATGCTATGGATGATGTTTGTGATATCACATATGCTTCATTGATATTTCCATGTGATACTTTGCATTTGCATATTGTTGAGCATGTGAAATTATTTGATTATGATGATGTTGCCATAGAGATGCCATGCTCTAAACGTCACATTGATGATATCATTGCTTGCACTTTGTTGAACAATTGCTCTTTCCAATGTTTTGCTTGCAATGATGTTACCAATGGTACCCCTCGAACCATGCTTTGTCATGAATGTTTTACAATCTCTCCCGTTGCTTGCAATATGTTGAATAATTGCTCTTTCACTTTCTTTGCTTGCAACAATAAGTCTACTATGGTTTATATTGAGATGGCCCCCATAGCTTTCTCAAATTTTGGAGATTTTGGTAAATGCCATGATAAGCATGTTCACCACTTGCATACTCACCATGCATATATTTCATACTTGATTGACACTCATGGTGATGTGCACAAGAAGAGATATGTCATGATGGATGATGTATTTCTCTACCATGCACACACGTTCTTCCATTTGTGTTTGGTGTGTGTAGGTACCCGCATGATCATGTCAACCTCGGTTGAGCACGAGTTGACAAAAAGAGCTCTAGAGAGCATCTCCCCAGTGAGTTCAAGATCGAGCCCAGCTCTGATACCTTTTGTATGCTTTGCATCTACATGTTGCGAGCTATTGGATATTGATGCTTTGTGTGTTGCCACAAAAATGTTGAACAATTTCTCTTTCCGATGTTTTGTGTGCAACCATAATGCCATTATGAGCATGTATTGTCATGAGAGCTTCCAAGTCTCTCGTATTGTTGTTGCAACAAACATAAGGACCACTTGCTCTTTCATATGGCTTGTTTGCAAACATGTTGTTTTTGTTCCGCTTGCGATACTCATATTCCAATGATTTTGGCTTTTGATGATATGTATATGGCATCCAAATATTGAACAATTGTTCTTTCCAATGGTTGGTTTGCACACATAATGTTGTTGCTTTGGATATTCTTCCTCATGTGTTTTTGCCAAATTCTCCTAGCTTTGAATCAAAGATGTTGATCAAGATTTTAGTCACTTGCTTTGAGTGCCACACTAAGATGTTATATGGAGTTTTTGAGTTCCCACATTTGGATGATGTTCAAACGACATCCATGCACTTTGACCTTGCATATGCATTTCATTTGCGATACTTGAGTTGTGCTAATAGTGTTGTGAACAAGAATGGACATGCCACAAATGACATGCTCTTCTATCACACACAAACATATGTTGCTTGGTCCTTGTTGTGTGAAGGTACAATTGCATACGTGTCAACCTCTATGGACAAAGAGTTGACAAGACGAATCGAAGAGAGTTACCTAGGGCTATCCTTCAATGAGCTATCTCTATATCATAAGGTGACTTCCTTCTACTTGAGGACTCATGTTATAATCTTCATGAATTGGCTACTCTTTGAGTGTTGCTTCGCTTTTGTTGTGAGCTTTGTAGGCTTCATGGAAGGTGAAGGAACATTGAAGAGTTGCCACATCAAGCTTCTCAAGGACGACTGTATGGTGAACCCCAGGATCAAGAAGGTCTCTCGACATCATCTTCTTAGTGATGTGCATGAAGAGTCGAGGACGACTCTTTTTGAAGGGGGGAGCTGATGCAGCCCGTCCTGCGGACGCTACTACATCTACAACGCCGAGTCCCCAAGATTGTCGACCCACGAGCCCTGGAGCTGCACCTATCCTGAAGTTGCCTGAACTGGAGTGTCCGCCCGAATCCCGCCGGAGTGTCCGGCGCCACCGGAGTGTCCGGCGCGACTCAGCCGGAGTGTCCGGCCTGCCCGAGCCCGGACCTGGCGTGGACATTCAGAAGGTCATATCGGACACTCCCCAGACACCACCCGGAGTGTCCGGTCAGTCCGGACTGTCCGGCCCAAGTGATGGGCCTACGAGCCAACAGCTGGGCCCTTGGCCCATGTACCCCTCTATTTCACACCAAACCCTAGTTTTATGCCCAAACTACCCCTGAACTTGTGGCTGGCCTATAAATAGAGCCCCCACCCCTCAATGTATCCCTTAGGCATAGATGATAGACTAAAGACAACCCCCTTTGTGGAATCTCTAGTTTTGCCTCATCCCCTTCTACCAAAGGGGATCGACTATCGTCACCACCTCGTTGGAGTTTGCATCGCGCCTCCCTCGTTGTACAAGGCCTTGGCATCGGTGTCCCTTTGCTAAGATGTCAAGACCCTCTCCAAGGTGTTCTTCCCTCTCCGCTTGGGATTGACGGGAGCATGTTGACCGATCTTTCCTTGCGAGGATTCTATCGGACCGGTGGCCACCGGTGAGAGCAATCGGCCTTGTATCGTGTGTGTTTCGCGTGTGTTCATCGTGTTCTTCGCGAGGTGTGCGTCCGCTTCCGCTACCTTCTCCCTTTCCCCTCGCTTTCCCATCAATTTGACCACGAGATCCGTGAAGATCGGGCCACCCTAGAGGTTTGCCCTAATCAACTAGTGCCCTTGAGTGATGACGATTGTCTTCTTGCCTTGCTCGTGGCCTTGAAGAGAGGTCACCGTCATAGCTTGACGTTGCTGCGTGCCGTGAAGAAGGTACATAGTTCGAAGAGATTCCATCTTCAACCACGGGGGCATCATTGTGTCTTTGAGCACTTTGATGTAGATCTTGTGGAAGAGGTGCATGACGATGCGAAGAACTTGCCGAGCTTGATGCGCGTGAACGTTTCTTGCCATGGCGTCGATGAGGCGTCGAAGATTGTCATTTGTTTCGGCGACGGAGCGTTGAAGCACTTCATTTTGGTGGCCGAAGTTGTGATGCATTGCATGCATTTGTCGTTCGAGCCTGTCAAAGCGGTTGTCGATGTTCTTGAACTCGGCTTGCATCTCGCCAAATTGTTCATCTTGTCACGTCTCAAGGGCTTGGCAACGTTCACGGAACTCTTGTCGAACGATGAAGTGACTTGCGCACGTCATGTACGGACCTTGATCTTCCTCTTGGGGAGGTGGTTGGCTCGACTCACCGTGCCTATCCATCATGCAAAACACACAAGTATTGTATATGGAAGTGGAATATGGTGTAGATAGCCTTGTACCTCACCTTGGGGATTGCACCAAACTAGAAACCACAAGTGAGAGCTATAAGCGTGCAAAGTGGAATTGCAAAGAAAACACACACTAAAGAAAGAAATAACTCTCAAAAGATTGTTGGTGGTAGGTTAGGATTGTGGAAAGCCAAAGAACCAACCAAAAGAAAAGGGATAGTCAAAAGTGGGTAAAATCCAACAAAACTTAAGTCAAAGGTGAAGGTCAACAACTCAAAAGGGTGACGGGAACCTACGACTATGTACACACTCGTGGAGAAAGTTGGGATTGACACGACTATGAAAATGAGCAAACAAAATGTCCTAACAAAGACTAAGCTCGTTGTCGTGCCAATGCAAGGAGAGACCGTGGCTCGTTTGCAAAGAGGAAAAATGAGCAACGGATTTGTGCACTTGCCTTGGGCGTTCTTCTTTCTCTCTTGCTTACAAGATTTGAGACTCTCTTTGGCAATGGGAGACTATTTTTTTTCTTTTGCTTTTTCTTTGTATCTTATTCTTTTTTTTTGCTCTCCCTTGATGCTACCTAGTCACACTTGATATTGCCCTTGCACTCTCACTATCCAAGGGCAAATATACAATGCTCAAGCAAACACAAGATGAGCCACTCTCATAGGATAGGTACACCCAAAGGAAGATAGGGGTTAACAAGGTGACACAAGTTATACCTTCTTGGATGATGAACTTGGCGTCGGTGGTGCGGGATGATGTCGCGGGCCGTGGTGTCGATGAGCGTGGGGGTTGTCGATGCGGAAGCTTGTTGTTAGTTCACGACACACATACGGGCACAAACAAACAAGGAGAAATTAGCCAATGCAAGATTAGAGGCAAAACTGTCAAAATCAGGCGTCAGGCCGGAGACTCCGGGGTTTCAGTTCGGAGACTCCGGTGTGCAGGCCGGAGACTCCGGCGTGCAGGCCGGAGACTCCAGTCTGGAGTCAGATCGTGAACTGCTCGTGTTCTTGAGCGGAAATCCACGCCTTGGGTCCTCAAATCCTCGAAAAACGAAAACGTAGGGTAAAGCTAGACCAACACCTAAGACAAGGTTTGGTCGGATCAAAACCACAAATAACACTCCAAATCAAGAGATCGATCCAAAGGCAAATTTGGGCTGTTTTTTGGGAATTTTCAAATTTTGGGTGGATAGAAGAAAAATTTGTGGGGGAAATCGTGAGCAACGAAGCTCTTGATACCAATATGTTGAGGGCAAACCTCTAGGTTGGCCCGATCTTTCACGATTCCCTTTCAAATCGAGGATGGAGCGCGGGGAAAGGAGGGGAAGGATGAACACGACGAACACACGCACGAAGAACGCGATGAACACACACACGCAAAACCACGATAAACACCAATAGCTCACGCCGGCGGTGACCGGTCCGGCACAATCCCTAGGATCGGCGTCGGGCGGAGGACTCTCTCTCGAACCGACACGGCGAGATGGGAGACTCGATGAGATCTTGACGTCTAGGCAAAGGGACACCGATGCCTAGGCCTTGTACAACGGGGAGGCACGATGCAAACTCCAACGAGGTTTGGGGATATTGGTGCTCCTTAGTCAAGGAGCATGAGGCAAGAATTGGATAGATCCACAAAGGGGTTTCCATTAATTCCAATATCATGCCTAGGGCTTACAATGGACGTGGGGGGCTATATATAGGCCAGCCACATAGTCAGGGGTAGTTTAGGAATAAAGGACAAGTTCTGGACGGACTAAGGGGTACATGGGCGGAAGGCCCAAAGGCCTTTTACGTGCCTGGCGACGGTCGGTCCGGAGACTCCGGTGTGGTGGTCCAGAGACTCCGGTCTGGACCGGAGACTCTGGTCGGTCTCTGGACCAGCCTCCGGAGGGGCAGTCAGATTGACCCAGCGCTTGGTCCTAGAGGCAGACCGGAGGTAGGTCCGGAGACTCCGGTGTCTCCAGGCCGGAGACTTTGGCAGGCCGGAGACTCCAGTGTACGCAGACCGGAGATTTCGGTCTGAGTAGCTGCAGCGGCGTTTGCTTCACGTTCTGCTCCTTGTCCACCATCCTTGTGTCCACCATCCTAGGGTAGTTGCATGAAGTAGCATACCATCCAAGGAGGTATCAAATTGGCACGAGGAGAGGAGCGAGTTCACCTTAGCTTGTAGGAGTTTGGCTCGGGCATGAGTCGTGGGTCCACTTGGGGGACTTGTTGGTGTAGATGTAGAAGCGTCCGTAGGACGGGCTGCATCACAAAGGCTCACAGGCTGCATTGCAGTAGTAAGCCGGTTCATCAACCGACTTGGTGAGAAGACTATGCCACTCTACAAGTTGCTCAAGAAGGCGGACAAATTCACATGGACAGACAAGGTTGAGACAACAATTCAGGAGTTGAAGAGAATACTCTCCTCCCCACCTATACTTGCAGCACCAGTGCCCAGGGAGCCTATGCTGGTATACATGGCGGTGACCAACCGAGTAATCAGCATCGTCATCATGGTGGAGCGCAAGGAACCAACACACGAATATGGAGTTTAGCGACCCGTTTACTCTGTGAGCGAGGTCTTGATAGAATCCAAGCAGTGTTACCCGCACTACCAGAAGATAGCTTACGGAGTTTTCCTTGCTTCGCATAAGCTAAGGCATTATTTCTAGGAGCACCCCATCACAGTTGTGAGCAAAGCTCCACTGTCCAACATCATCAACAAAAGCGACGCTACAGGGAGAGTGGCAAAGTGGGGCATTGAAGTTGCCGCCTTTGACATCACCTACATGTGATGCGATGCTATCAAATCATAAGCATTGGCGGATTTTCTTGCATATTGGATAGAGCTACCAGAAGACACTCCTGTGCTAGAGCCAGAGTATTGGGTCATGCACTTTGACGGATCCAAGTTACTCAATGGCTCGGGGGCTGGTGTATTATTGTAATCACCAACAGGAGAAAAGTTGCAATACGTCCTGCAGATCCACATCAATGCTACAAATAACATGGCGGAGTACGAGGCCCTCATTCATGGACTTCGCGTAGCCAAGGATATTAGCATCAAGCACATAGTTTATTTTGGAGATTCCGACTAGGTTGCCCAGCAAGTAGCTGGCACCTGGAACACGTGGAACCCTTTGATGGCGGCATATCGAGACGAAGTAGATGAAATAGCCAAGTGATTGGACGACTACGAAGTCAATTACGTCAAGAGGGAGGATAATGAGGCGACAGATCTGCTGTCAAAGCTTGGATCAGCTCGTCGACCAATTCCGCCAGGCAATTTCTTGGAGCATTTACGAACTCCATCGGTGAAGGGAGCGGACCCCTACAACCCGGATAGAGTGGACTCATTTGTTAACACGGTAACAGTAACCTCTCTAGCTTGGACGAAGCCCTTCATGGATTATCTACAAGACAGAACTTTGCCTGCTGACGAAGTCAAAAGCCGGCAAATAGTACACAGAGCAAAAGATTACGTCATCATTGATGGCCAGCTATACAAAAGAAGTACCACATGAGTCTTCCTATGGTGCGTCTCCCAACAGCAAGTTATTGAAATTCTTAGAGAAATACATCTTGGAGATTGCGGGCATCATGTCGCTCCCCGATTGTTGGTGCCCAAGGCCTTTCGACAAGGATTCTACTGGATAACTGCCAAGGCGAACGCCAACAAGTTGGTGCAAACATGCCTTGGGTGTCAGTTCTATGCAAGACAACCAAATGTTCTAGCTGAAGAATTGCGAACAATACTAATAACTTGGCCGTTTGCAGTCTGGTGGCTGGACATGGTGGGACCTTTGCAGACAGCACCCTATGGATTCACACACTTGCTAGTAGAAGTGGATAAATTCACAAAATGGATTGAAGCTAAACCCATTAGAAAGCTTGATGGGGCAACATCCCTAAAGTTCGTCTAGGATATAGTGGTGAGATTTGGTCTCCCACATAGCATCATCACCGATAATGGCAGAAATTTATCTCTCGAAGAAGTTGAGGAGTACTATCATGAGAAAGGCATCCGCCTTGACCTAGCATCTTTGGCACATCCACAGTCAAATGGGCAAGTTGAAAGGGCCAATGGACTAATTCTACACGGAATCAAGCCGCGCTTGGAGGCACCGCTACGTAGAGCAGTAGGAGCCTAGGCGGAGGAACTACCATTTGTTTTGTGGAGTTTACAAACAACACCTAACAAATCTACCGGCTTGACTCCTTTCTTCATGGTTTATAGAGCGTAAGCAGTTCTCCCATCCGACATCCTCCATGATGCACCAAGAGTTTCCGCCTACAAGGAGGATGACACTGAAGAATCCAGACGACTATATGTGGACCTAAATGAAAAAGAGCACGTGCTGGCATGCCAGAGATCCGCCGTGTACCAGCAGAAGCTGCTCGGCTACCATAGTCGTAGTGTAAAGCATCGCTCGTTTAAAGAAGGGGATCTGGTGCTTAGACTCAAGCTAGAAAAATCACACAAATTATCCCCGCCTTGGGAGGACCGTTCGTCATAAGAAAAGCATTGCTCAATGGTTCCTATTACCTCGTCGATATTCGCGAGTTGAAAGATAGGCAAAAAAATCGCAAGCGCAAGCAACGTGACTCCGATGATGATTACCCGGAGACAGATCGGCCATGGAACCTAGCACAGCTACGTCCCGTTTACACTTTGATGCGGCCCGTCCTACGGACGCTCCTACATCTACACCACCGAGTCCCCCAAGTGGACCGTTGACCCGTGCCCGAGCCAAGCTCTTTCAAGATAAGGTGAATTCGCTCCTCTCATCATGTGACTTTGACATACACCTGGATGGCTTGCTACTTCATACCATTACTCTGTGCATCATCAGGTACAAACCCCCACCTCGTCGACCCACGAGCCCTGAAGCTGCACCTGTCCCGAAGCTGAGTGAGCCGGAGTGTCCGCCCGGAACCAGCCGGAGTGTCCGGCGCGACTCGGCCGGAGTGTCCGGCCTGCCCCAGCCCCAACCTGGCGTGCACATCTAGAAGACCAGTTCGGACACTACCCGGACACAACCCGGAGTGTCCGGCTACCCTGGATTGTCCGGTCACTCCGACCCGGACTGTCCGGCCCAAGTTGTTGAGGGCAAACCTCTAGGGTGGCTCGATCTTTCACGATTCCCTTTCAAATCGAGGGTGGAGTGCATGGAAGGGAGGGAAGAATGAACACGACGAACACACGCACGAAGAACGCGATGAACACGCACACGCAAAACCACGATAAACACCTATAGCTCACACCGGCGATGACCGGTCTGGCGCAATCCCTAGGATCGGCGTCGGGCGGAGGACTCTCTCTCAAACCGGCACAGCTAGATGGGAGACTCGGTGAGATCTTGACGTCTAGGCAAAGGGACACCGATGCCTAGGCCTTGTACAACGCAGAGGCACGATACAAACTCCAACGAGGTTTGGGGATATTGGTGCTCCTTAGTCAAGGAGCATGAGGCAAGAATTAGATAGATCCACAAAGGGGTTTCCACTAATTCCAATATCATGCCTAGGGTTTACAATGGAGGTGGGGGACTGTATATAGGCCAACCACATAGTCAGGGGTACTTTAGGAATAAAGGACAAGTTCTGGACAGACTAAGGGGTACATGGGCCGAAGGCCCAAAGGCCTTTTACATGCCTGGCGACGGTCGGTCCGGAGACTCCGGTCGGTCTCCGGATCAGCCTCCGGAGGGGCAGACAGATTGACCCAGCGCTTGGTCCTGGAGGCAGACCGGAGGTGCATCCGGAGACTCCAGTGTCTTTAGGCCGGAGACTTTGGCAGGCCGAAGACTCCGGTGTGCGCAGACCGGAGACTCCGTCTAAGCAGCTCTAGCGGCGTTTGCTTCATGTTCTGCTCCTTGTCCACCATCCTTGGGTGCTTGGTGATGTGTCGAGGCTTCGTACCTGATGATGCATAGGGTAGTTGCATGAAGTAGCATACCATCCAAGGAGGTATCAAATTGGCACGAGGAGAGGAGCGAGTTCACCTTAGCTTGTAGGAGTTTGGCTCGGGCACGAATCATGGGTCCACTTGAGGGACTTGTTGGTGTAGATGTAGAAGCGTCCGTAGGACGGGCTGCATCAGCTCCCCCCCCTTGGGAAAGAGTCGTCCTCGTTTCTTCATGGTTATCATCTTGAACTTCTCCATGGTAGGGTGAGAGGTCCTTGACATTGAATGTATTGCTTGCAAAGTACTTGGAGGTTGGTATGTCGATGATGTAGGCGTTGTTGTTGATTCGTTTGAGGACCTTGAAGGGACCATCTCCTCTTGGCCTGAGATTGGAGTCACGTTCCTTGGGGAAGCGGTCTTTGCTTAGGTGTATCCACACAAGGTCACCTTCCTCAAAGATCATCTCCTTCTTGTCCTTGTTTAACCTTGAAGCTTGGCGAAGGACTTGTTGTTCGATAGTAGCTCTTATTTCTTCATGAAGCTTCTTCATAGCTTGTGCGCGCTTCTCGACGTCCACGTTCGTTCGCTCATGTAGAAGTAGTGGTAGGATGTCGAGCGCGGTTAGGGGCTCGAAACCATAGACGATCATGAATGGACTCATCTTGGTTGTTGAGTGCTTGGCGCGGTTGTAGGCGAACTCAGCGTGTGGGATGCATTCCTCCCAATCCTTCAAGTTTTTCTTGATCAACACACGAAGTAGAGTTCTGAGGCTTCGGTTGACAACTTCGGTTTGGCCATCAGTTTGAGGATGTGATGCGGATGAGAATAGGAGCTTGACGCCGAGCTTGGCCATGAGGGTCTTCCATAAGTAGCTCATGAATTAGACGTCGCGGTCGGAGACGATTGTCCTTGGCACACCGTGAAGACAGACGATTTCCCTGAAAAACAGATTTGCAACATGTGAAGCATCGTCGGTCTTATGGCACGGTATGAAGTGTGCCATTTTGGAAAAACGATCCACAACAACAAATATAGAATCATAACCATGCTTAGATCTAGGCAATCCTAACACGAAATCCATGCTAATGTCGAACCAAGGTGTATGAGGAATAGGCAATGGCATATAAAGACCATAGGGATTAGCTTGCGACTTAGCTTGAACACATGTCGTGCATCGTTGAACGTAGCGCTCCACGTCACGCTTCATCTTGGGCCAAAAGTAGTGGTTGGAGAGCATGTCCAATGTCTTGTCGCGCCCAAAGTGACCCATAAGGCCTCCCCCATGATATTCTTGGCGAAGCAAAAGTTGAAGCGACGACTTCGGGATGCATAGCTTGTTTTGTTTAAATAGAAAGCCCTTATGCAAATAGAAATCATCAACTCCATTGTCATTGGAGCACTTTGTGAAAATTGGTTCAAAGAACGGATCGGAAGCATATAAAGATTTTATTTCCTCAAGACCCAACACGTTGATTTCAAGTCTCGTAAGAAGGCTTGTATGTTTGCGGGACAATGCGTCCGCAACTACATTCACTTTGCCCTTCTTATACTTGACAATGTAAGGAAAAGACTCCATGAACTCAACCCACTTAGTGTGTCTCTTGCTCAAGTTAGCTTGGCCTTTGAGATATTTCAATGACTCGTGGTCGGAATGTACGATAAATTCCTTGGGCCAAAGGTAGTGTTGCCAAACTTGAAGGACACGAACTAAGGCAAAAAGCTCTTTGTCATAAATTGGATAGTTAAGGCGAGCACCATCAAGTTTCTCGCTATGGTAGGCTATAGGACGTCCGTCTTGCATAAGGACTCCTCCAATGCCAATACCACTAGCATCACACTCTATCTCAAAAGTTTTTGTGAAATCCAGTAACGCAAGGAGAGGTGCTTCGGTGAGCCTCTTTTTGAGTTCATCAAAAGCTTTTTGTTGTGCTTTGCCCCACACGAAGGTGACATTCTTTTTGGTCAATTCATTAAGGGGACAAGCAATGGTCGAAAAGTCTTTCACAAAGCGACGATAGAAACCGGCTAACCCATCAGAACTTCAGAGTTCACTCACATTTGTTGGGATGGGGCCAATCTCGTATGTCCTTTACGTTGGAAACATCAACTTCAATTCCCTTAGAAGAAACGACAAATCCAAGAAAAATCAACTTGTCTTTAGCAAAAGTGCACTTGGGAAGATTAGCATAAAGCTTTTCATGTCGAAGGATTTGCAAAACTTCCTTGACATGTGTTATATGGTCCTCAAGTGATTTGCTATAAACAAGAATATCATCGAAATAGACAACAACACTTTTTCCAATGAGAGAACGCAAGATGTGATTCATAAGGCGCATGAAGGTGGATGGGGCATTTGATAAACCAAAGGGCATAACCAACCATTCATAGAAGACCAAGTTTGGTCTTGAAGGCGGTTTTTCCACTCATCACCTTCAGCCATGCGTATTTGATGGTAACCACTACGAAGATCTGTTTTCGAAAAATAGTGGCTCCACACAACTCATCAAGCATGTCATCGAGACGTGGTATGGGATGTCGATAACGCACGGTGATAGCATTGATTGGACGGCAGTCCATGCATACCGTAACGTATCATCCGTATTTGGAACAAGAATCACGGGTACGGCACTTGGACTAGTGCTAACTTGGATCAAACCTTTGGAGACGAGTTGGTTGATTTGACGTTCAATCTCCTTTGTCTCCTCTGGGTTCGTGCGATAACGGCGCGGTTGGGAAGTGGTGCGCCTGGGATGAGGTTAATGCGATGTTCTATGCCGCGAAGAGGAGGTAGTCCATGTGGAAGCTCCTCGGGGAACACATCCTTGAATTCCTGCAAACACTCATCAAAGATGGAGGAACATTGGTTAATTCGTTAGTTCCTTGCGCTAGTCCCTTGCAAAGGAGGACATAGTGCACGATGGATGGGTTGTTCCGAACATCTCTCATCTCACTTTTGGTGGCAAGGAGAACACTCTTAGTTTTTCCACTCGAATTTGGCTTGTGGCTCTCACTCACTATGAGGTGGTTCTCTCTCTCACCGCTCTTCTCACATGTAGGTGTTGTGCTTTGCGCCTCGGTAAAGCCTTTGCATTGTCCGCAATTATTTGGCTAGGAGTCATCGGTTGCAAAAAACATGTTTTGTTGAGCCATTTGAATGTGTATACATTGGTGCGACCATCATGTAGAGCAGCCTTGTCAAATTGCCACGGTCGACCAAGAAGCATGTGGCAAACTGTCATAGGAACCACATCACACTCCACCGTATCTTTGTAAGGATCAATGGCGAAGGAGACCGATACGGTATGCTTGATCTTCACGGACCCTCGGTCACTTAGCCATTGCACGTGGTAGGGGGGCTTGTGTGGATGGAGGGTGAGGTTGAGCTTCTCACACAACTCGGTGCTAGCAAGGTTGTGGTAACTCCCTCCGTCAATGATCCCCTTGATAGATTTGCCATTGATGCCAGCTGTGTTTGGAAGATATTGGAGCGTTGGTCTTCATGCTCTTGTGCTTGAGTGGTCAAGATCCTGTGACGACAAGCGATGGGACTTGCGTCATGTTCACACAAGAGGAGTTCTTGATCATCTTCCACTCGTTGTCTTGCCATTGCTTCCTTGACACGGGCATCGAACTCATCTTCACTCAAGTACTTCATCACCATTGTCATGGATGAACAAGACTTTCTTGTTTCCACATTCGGCCCGACTTGTGTCCTTTACCTCCACACTTGTAGCATTCACCGTTGAAAGGTGTATCACTCTTTGCTTGCTTGCCACTTGGGGGCAGTTTTCCTTGAGGAAGTGTGGGCTTGAAGGAAGGCTGGAAGGTACTTGTGGAGCTACCATTGAAAGTTGTTGGTGGTAGCGGTTGAAGCTTGCTTGTAGGTGAAGTACGTCTTGGGCTTGCTGTACTTGATATCCTCTTGCACTTGACGTTCACCCTTTGTTGCGATGTGCACAAGCTCAACCATGTTGTTGTAGGTTTGGAACTCGACGATGCGCTGATGGGTGGTTAACCCAATTAGGAAGCGTGCCATTATTTGCTCCATGCGCTCATCAATGTTGGCGCGAAATCAAGTTGAGTTCCATTTCCTTGAAGTACTCTTCCACGGTCTTTGTCTCTTGACGAAGCGCTTGAAGGTTGTTGAAGAGGTCACGCGTGTAATGCGCGAGGACAAACCGGGGTCTCATGTGAGCCTTCATGTCATGCCAAGTTGTGATTGGCGGTTCTTGTCTTGCATCACGAGCAACTTGAACTTGTTCCCACCAAAGGTTGGCGTAATCATCAAACTCTAGCGAAGCCATGGCGACCATCTTCTCGTTGCTATAGTTGTGCATGCGGAAGATCTTGTCGACTTTGAGTGCCCACGAGAGGTATTCTTCGGGGCATTGGATCCGGTGAACTTGGGCATTGTGAACTTGAGCTTGCCAAAAGTTTCTTCATCGTTGCGGTCATTGCACGGCTTGGTGACCTTGTTGATGATCTTGTAGTTGGGGAGGTGGAACTTGATTCTCGCGCCCTTGTTGCGGAGCTTGCTCTTGGTATTGTTGTTGAGGAGGAGCTTGCTCTTGCTCTTGGCGCGGTTGTTGACGTGGTTGAGGTACTTGGGCCTCATGGTGGCGAAGGTGTGGAGCCTCTTGACGCGGTTGATGACGAAGAGGTGGCTTGTTCCTCGGTTGGTGATGTTGGTTAGGCACATGGGCCTCACGGCGAAGAACATGGTCATGAGCCTCTTGACGTGGTGGGCGTCGCTCAACTTGTATACACTTGATGCTCCAGGTTTTGTTGATGTGGAGGAGGCACCTCGTGATGACCATGGTGTCGTTGTTGACGTTGATGACGAGGAGGATGATCTTCGAGAGCTTCACGTCGATGACGATCTTGATTCTCCAAGTTGGAGTCATCACTTGTTGTGTCAAGTATGTGTCGCGGTCGATGGTGGTAGACTTGCGGTTGTACTTGCGGTTCTCTTGTGGTTGCTCTGTCGGATACACTAGTGCCCTTGCGTGATGACGGTTGCTTCTTGCCTTGCTCGTGGCCTTGAAGAGAGGTCACCATCATAGCTTGACGGTTGCGGCGTGCCGTGGGGAAGGTATATAGTTCGAAGAGATTCCATCTT
>CAJUXJ010001171.1:0-21026 GCA_910589775.1 Avena eriantha
CCACCATAGTCATTGCAAGTGTGTTTCTTTTACTAAACCACAAGGATCCACTAGAGTCATTGCATGTTATTCCTTTCCTAAGCACATGGATCCACCAGATTCATTTCATGTGTGTAATTTTCCTAAACCAGCACTAGAGTGATTCAATGTGTGTTCTTTTCCTAAACCAGCACAAGAGTCATTGCATGTGTGTTCATTTCACAAACCACACGGATCCACCAGCAGAGTCATTGCATGTGTGTTCCTTTCTTCAACCACATGGATCCACCAGAGTCACTTCATGTGTGTTTATTCATAAACCACATGGATCCACTAGAGTCATTGCATGTGTGTTCCTTTCCTAAACCACATGCATCCACCAGAGTCAATGCATGTGTGTTCCTTTCCTAAAACACATTTAATCCACTAGATTCATTGCATGTGAGTTCTTTTCCTGAACCACCACCAGAGTCATTGCATGTGTGTTCTTTTCCTAACCACCACTAGAGTCATTGCATGTCTGTTCCTTTCCTATACCAAATGGATCCACCATAGTCATTGCATGTGTGTTCTTTCCTAAACCACCACCAGAGTCATTGCATGTGTGTTCCTTTCATAAACCCACATTGATCCACCAGAGTCATTGCATGTGTGTTCTTTTCATAAACCACTTCCAGAGTAATTGCGTGTGTGTTCCTTTCATAAACCACATGGATCCACTAGAGTCATTGAATGTGTGTTATATTACTAAACCACATGGATCCACCAGAGTTATTGCATTGTGTTCCTTTCCTAAACCACATTGATCCACTAGAGTGATTGCATGTGTGTTCTTTTCCTAAACAACCATCAGAGTCAATGCATATGTGTTCTTTTCCTAATACCACACCAGAGTCATTGCATGTGTGTTCCTTCCTAAACCAGATGGATCGACTAGAGTCATTGCATGTGTGTTCCTTTCCTAAACCACATTGATCCACCAGAGTCATTGCATGTGTGTTCTTTTCCTAAACCACCACCAGAGTCATTGCATGTGTGTTCCTTTCCTAAACCACCCACAATCATTGCATGTTTATTCTCTTTCATAAACACATGGATCCATCAGAGTCATTGCATTTGTGTTCTTTTCCTAAACCACATGGATCCACCAGAGTCATTGCAGGTGTGTTCCTTACCTAAACCACATTGATCCACCATAGTGATCACATGTGTGTTATTTTCCTAAACCACCACTAGAGTCATTGCATGTGAGTTATTTTCCGAATACACCAGAGTTATTGTATGTGTGTTTCTTTCCTAAACCACATGGATCCACCAGAGTCATTGCATGTGTGTTAATTCCTAAACCACGTGGATCCACCAGAGTCATTGCATGTGCGTTCTTTTCCTAAACCAATTGATCCACCAGAGTCGTTGTATGTTTGTTCTTTTCCTAAACCACCACCAGAGTCATTGCATGTGTATTCCTTTCATAAACCACATGGATCCTCCAGAGTCATTGCATGTGTGCTCTTTTCCTAAACCACATGGATCCACTAGAGTCATTGCATGTGTCTTCCTTTCCTAAACCACACTGATCCACCAATGTGATTTCATGTGTGTTCTTTTTATAAACCACCAACAAAGTCATTGCCTGTGTGTTTTTCCTAATACCACCACCAAAGTCATTGCATGTGTGTTCCTTTCATAAACCACATGGATCCGCAAGAGTCATTGCATGTGTGTTCCTTTCCTAGACCAAATGGATCCACCAGAGTCATTGCATGTGTCTTCTTTTCCAAAACCACATGGATCCACCAAAGTCCTCGCTTGTGTGTTCCTTTTCTAAACGACTAGTAGAGTCACTGCACGTGTGTTATTTTCCTAAACCACATGGATCCACCGGAGTCATTGCATGTGTGTTCCTTTCCTAAACCACATGGATCACCCAGAGTGATTGCATGTGTGTTATTTTCCTAAACCACGACCAGAGTTATTGCATGTGTGTTCTTTTCCTAAACAACCACCAGAGTCATTGCATGTGTGTTCCTTTCATAAGCCACATGGATCCACCAGAGTCATTGCATGTGTGTTACTTTCCTAACCCACATGGATCCACTAGAGTCATTGTATGTCTGTACCTTTCCTAAACCACATTGATCCACCAGAGTCATTGCATGTGTGTTCCTTTCCGAAACCACGTGGATCCACCAGAGACATTGCATGTGTGTTCCTTTCCTAAACCACATGGATCCACCAGAGTCATTGCAAGTGTGTGATGACCACACAAGTATAGGGGGGTGTATCGCAGTATTTTTGATAAGTAAGAGTGTCGAACCCAACAAGGAGCAGAAGGTGCTGGCTAGTGGTATGGATCAGGAATTCTCTGCAAATACTTAGCAAGCGGATTTTTAGGGGTTTTCGATAAAGAAGTAAACAAAGTACGAGTAAATAAAAGACAGTAAGAATGAATGCAGCAAGTGGCCCAATACTTTTGCAGCAAGGACAAGCTGGTTGTATTTCTATAGATGACCAAACGTTCTCGAGGACACATGGGAAGACTGTCAAGTGCTTTCGCTTCATATAATCGATTAATCTTCTCTAGCTTGCTAAGTGTTGTGTGGGTGAACCTGTGCTAATGTACCGCCCCATCCTAGACTAAATACATACTTGTGATTACCCCTGTCAAACATCCGTAAGTACAAGAATGTAATTAAGGTGAAACCTAACCACACAACTTTAAACTCTAAGACCCTTACGTCCCTTGTGCAATGGTTTCCTAACGGGGGTTCAGGTTTCTGTCACTATCTCACTCGCAACCCCTATGATTAGTAGCAAATACACAATGCATCTCCCCTAGGCCCATATAGGTGAAGTGTCATGTAGTGGACGTTCACATGACACCACTAGAAGAAGTACACCACAACTTAAATATCAAACTATTGAATCTTTCTCAACGCAACTCCACTACTAACAACAAGACTTCTCCCATGTCCTCAAGAACAAAAGGAACTACTCACAAGCATCATATGGATCATGATCAGAGATGGAATAATGATGTATAACAATCTGAACATAAAAAATAATTCCATGCTTCACTCAAGCATCAACTACAAAGAGTAATCAACACCAGGAAAGTTTCCCCTATGAACTATAGCAAGATTTAACAAACTGTTACAGCAATATGGAGATGGTGATGAGGGTGCTGATGGTGATGATGATGGTGATGATGATGATGATCCCGATGAAGTCCAGCTTGATGGTGGTGTTGATGGCGACGATCTCCCTCTTAGGGAAGGAATTCCCCCGGCAGAAATCTGTCTACCGGAGAGATCTTTCTCTCTCGGTGTTTTCCGTCCCGCAGAGGCGGCGGAAACTTTCTATGGTCGCTCCCCGAGTCTTAGGGTTTCGTGGGGATGATATACGCTAGAGGAGAGAGGCTGGAGTGGGCCAGGGCAGCCACACCACTCCCTGGCGCGGCTTAGGCTTGCCCGCGCCATGGGGTGGTGTGGGCCCCCTGTGGCCCACCTCACTCCATCCATCTCCTGGCATCCTGAGTCTTCTGGAAAAATAGAATTTTCCATATATTTTCCCGGATTTTCTGATCTTCGCGAATATTGCCTCCAAATAGCACCTTTTCCATCAGAATCATGACTGCAGCGGTCCCATGCTCCAAAAGTCATCAACTATGCAAAATAGATGAAATAACATAAGTATCACCTCTCAATACGAAATATATCATGAATAAAAGTGAATTAAGACATAGAATAGTGATGCAAAATGACGTATTAGTGTGTTCTTTTCCTAAACCACAAGGATCCACCGAGTCATTGCCTTGTGTTCCTTTCCTAAACCATATTGATCCACCAGAGAGATTGCATGTGTGTTAATTTCCTAAACCACCACCAGAGTCATTGCATGTGTGTTCTTTCCTAATACCACCACCAGAGTAATTACATTTGTGTTCCTTTAATAAACCAGATGGATCCACCAGAGTCATTCCATGTGTGTTCCTTTCCTGAACCAATGGATCCACCAGAGTCATTGCATGTGTGTTCTTTTCCTAAAAAACCACAAGAGTAATTGCGTGTGTCTTCTTTTCCTAAACCACATGGATCCACCAGAGTCATTGCATGTGTGTTCCTTCCTAAAACACCACCAGAGTCATTGCATGTGTGTTCCTTCCTAAAACACCACCAGAGTCGTTGCATGTTTCTTCCTTTCCTAAACCACATGGATCCACACAGACTCATTGCATGTGTGTTATTTTCCTAACTACCACCAGAGTCATTACATGTGTGTTCTCTTCCTAAACCACCCAAAGTCATTGCATGTGTGTTCCTTTCATAAACCACATGGATCCATCAGAGTCATTCCATGTGTGTTCTTTTCCTAAACCACATGGATCCACCAGAGTCATTGAAGCTGTGTTCCTTTCCTAAACCACACTAATCCACCAGAGTGATTCCATGTGTGTTGCTTTCCTAAACCACCACTACAGTCCCTGCATGTGGGTTCTTTTCCTAATACCATCAGAGTCTTTGGATGTGTGTTCCTTCCTAAACCACATGGATACACCATAGTCATTGCATGTGTGTTCCTTCCTAAACCACATGGATCCACCAGAGTCATTGCATGTATGTTCTTTTCCTAAATCACATTGATCCACCAGAGTCGTTGCATGTGTGTTGTTTTCCTAACCACTACCAAAGTCATTGCATGTGTGTTCCTTTGATAAACCACATGGATCATCCAGAGTCATTGCATGTGGGTTCCTTTCCTAAACCACATGGATCCACCAGAGTCATTGCATGTGTGTTCCTTTCCTAAACCACACTGATCCACCAGAGTGATTGCATGTGTGTTCTTTTCCAAACCACCACTAGAGTCATTGCATGTGGTTTTTTTTCCTAATACCCCCACCTGAGTCATTGCATGTGTGTTCCATTCATAAACCACATGGATCCACAAGAGTCATTGCATGTGTGTTCCTATCCTAAACCACATGGTTCCACCAGAGTCATTGCATGTGTATTCCTTTCCTAACCAGATTAATCCACCAGAGTCATCGCATGTGTGTTCCTTTCCTAAACGCCCACTAGAGTCATTGCATGTGTGTTCCTTTTCTAAGCCACATGGATACACCATAGTCATTACAAGTTTGTTGTTTTCCCAAACCACATGGATCCACCTGAGTCATTGCATGTGTGTTCCTTTCCTAAACCACATGGATCCACTAGAGTGATTGCATGTGTGTTTTTTCCTAGACCACCACCAGAGTCATTGCATGTGTGTTCTTTTCTGTAGCATCCCATCTGTCTAACCTTTGTAATGCTACATGGTCTAATAATAAAATACTACTTCCTACATATAATTGTTGCATCATAATTATATCATGCTCATGTCATCATGCCACCTTGCATTTGAGCATCATCATATAAAACCCTTCTTTTGGTTCTTATCTCATATGCATTATTAATTGTATTTGCCTCTTGATATATTGTATTTGGATCTTGATAAATGCTTGATGCCAAGTTGAGTTGGGGGCATATCTTTTATTTAACTCCACCACATAATTCGACCATCCAGCTATATGTGAGCTTGCATTTTATTGGGTTTACCTCTAGCTCATGTGGGTTGGGATGGATCCACTTCTATTTACACATGCTTCCATATATGCCTCATGTTGTTTTCACATCGTTGATATGTGGAGAGCCACATGGCCACCTTTGCATGTTATGTGAGTATTTTTTCCTTGTCTAGCTTCCATAGGTTTGGCTTGGTTGGAGTATTTGATCATGTATGAATATAATTGTGGCTATATACTTACCTAGTGGAACATACACACTAGCATGCCCACATTATATTCAAATATGAGCATTTTCCATCCATTCTACTTGGGACACAACTCTTTTCTTTTGCTTGGCCTTAATTCCATATTTTGGGGGGCATGTGTTAACAAATGCCATGGTCATTTACAATTGTTTTCACAATAAAATAGGGCATTTACTAATTATGCATGGGCCATGCAAGATCATCTTCTTTTCTTTTTCTTTGATTTTTATTCGGTTTTGAGTGGGGCATGGGGTTATTTCCTCATGATCCTTAGTTTTATCTCCCTCTCTTCATCTATTTGGAACATCCCCTAAACGTCACTTCCACCACCATCCTAATGCATCATGCATGCATGGATTGATGATCTGCTTATACCTTACAAAAAAAACCAACATCCCCTTACTCCTTTCTCCATTGGTTTGTTTCAAATCCGTTCACATCTTTTATATGCACCATTGCAGTTACACATTTCCATCTTTCCCTACCTTGTCTCTCACACATAACAAAACCCTAATCCAAATCTCCTTGCCCTTCTAGCTTGCACCATGCCGAGCCACCCTTCCCTTCCTAACCTGGTCACCAAACCTAGTGGCTTGGCTCGCCCAATACCACTCCCCTTGCCGAGCCACCCCCATGCTCGACACCGCCATGCCGAGCCTCCCTAGCCGAACACTCCCCACTCCCTCCCTTTTCCCTCTCTTCCCTTGCCGCCCTAGGTCCCCACCCGAGCCACCGTTGCCTCGCTGTCGTCTGGTCCCAGCTGCAGGCACCCAACCCCTCCCGAGTCGGCCTACCATGCGAGAGAGAGGAAGACAAAGCTGGCCGCCACCACCTTTACACCCGAGCCACCCCATGTGCTACCCTCCTCCCCTGCCCTTATCTACCCCCTCTGCCTGGCGTCACACCCCCTCATCCCCAGGGTTCTGCCCCGCAGTTCCTCCCCATCTACCCCTGCTAACCTCTCTCCCATCTCCGCAACCCCACTGTCGGCAGCACTCCACCACCACCATAGAAGAAGGAGGGCAAGCTGTTTGGGCGTTGGGGAAGACCGAGCCGAGCACCAGCGTCGCCCCGGTACACGGAGTCGAGGAGGAGACGGCCAGATCCGCTGCACCCCGACTCGTTCCAGTGAGCAAACCCTAGCCCCGGAACCCCAGCTATCCCGACGATCCCTTGCGCTCCGGCACGATCCGACCGTGCCGACACACTCCCGGTGACCAGTCGCCTCTTCCGGGCACCCTCCCTCCGCGTGCAGCTTCCCGGACGCGCCGTTCTTTTTGTCGAACGTCCTCTGCGCACGGTGCTCGCGGTCGCTTCTCCGCCGTCACCCCACGGTGGTGACTTCTGGCCGTGTAGATCCTTCCCAGCAACAACCCCCTGCTAGCCCAGTGGTCGCCGCCGCCTGCGTGCGTGCTCCAGATCGCGGGATCGAATCCCCGCCGCGCTCTGTCTGCGCCTTCTTTTTTGTCAGACAACAGCGAGAAGAACAACAGTGCAGCGTGGCTTCACGCAGCCCTTTTTCGTTTACCCCCTGCCTTTTGTTTTCCTCAACCCACGGTCCGTCCAGGCCCACCTGTAGTCGCTGTGTTTGTTTTTTTTACGAAAAGGCACCCGCAGTTGCAGGGTTCTCAACCCGCGCTCCCCGGCTCCCCCATGTGGCACGCCCCCACTGGCGTGCCCGCGTGTGGCCCTGTGGCTGCCACGGCCCCACCCGTCAGTCGCTGCGTCTGAATGAATGCGCGGTGAGAAAAGTCCGCTGCGCGTTGGTTTCGCCAGCTCAGCGCGACCCCACCTGTCGGTGACTGTGGCTAGCTGCCTCTGTGTGCAAAAAGTCTAAGATCTTTTCTGTCTAATAAAAATGTTTTCTGGAAATGTTTAATATGATTTTAAAAACAGAATTTAATAACTTTTATTTGATAATTCCAAATAATGCAAATGATATATGTTTTTGAATTAGAAAAATGTGAGGATTTCAAATATGCCATCCAATTTAATGTTGGACTAATTTAAATTTTCCGAAATTGTTTAATTTCAATAAAAAATGCCTTTTCTTAATTAATTAATAACTTTAAATCTATAACTCCAAATTTGACAAATAATATGTCTAAATCGATCAGCGTGACGAGGCCGTTCTAACTATGCATACCATGTTCTGAATTGAAGCATGCATCATGTCATTATTAAAAGCCAGAACTGTTTATGGCAATAAAAACTTGACCAAATAAATAATAAAATGATTTATTTTGTCCCCACACCTCACCCTTGCCATGCTACATTATTACCATGTAATTTGTGCATCATTCATCATGGCATGCTTGTTTGCTTGTCGCATTTATTTATATGCTTATGCACTTTATTATGTTGGCCTTTGTTTGTTTGGTTCTTCTTTCGAATAGACGCCGAGCAGGGAAATATCAGGAATCCTAGGAGTACTACCCAGATCCATCCCTCTCTTCAACTGAGCTGCTAGGCAAGCACTACCCCATGCTTGCATACATATAGTACATATTGCCTCTAAATTATTCTTGCATCATTGAGTCGCGATTGCATTAAATTGAATCTCAAGCACTGCAGCCTTTTACTTTTAACCCCACCGAGCCTGTTCCTCAATCCCATGAGCCATTACTACAGGAGTTGTTTGAGCCATGTGAGTCGTAGAACAGCATGTGTAGGGTATGTGAGTGTCTGATGGATAACGAGGTACCTAAACAACTTAACCTGAGTAGTAATCGGATAACTAAGGAAAGAGGCACCGGTGGGCAATATCTGCTATTTGGTTTTTCCTGCCCACTTGTGTCCTGTAGGACCCCGAGTACTTGATTCCTGTTCCTTGACTATTCGCACTATCCACATACGGGAGACTCTATGAATCCCCCTTTGCCAGAGCTTAATTTGTACTTTATTTCTTGGGGCCACAAAGTAGTTTGGGGCTTTATTACTATCTTGTACCTATGCCATGCTTTACTGTTTTATTTAAGATTGTGCGTGGAGCACCTGTACTGTTTTGGATCGTGGAATGTTTTCGCGGTATCGACAAGCCCAGTCACACTTTCGGGTTCCCAGTCGTTTACAGCCATTGACATAAACCTTAGGTCCGTCTCGGAGCCGGCCAACTTCGTTGCGGGTAGCTTAATGGGGTTGTCCCCTGAAATATTTTATGAATCCTGTGATTACTTTGTCGTGAAAGCCTCGTTGGGTTTTGATTTGGTTTTTCCGAGGTCGATCGTGTGTGTGTTGCTATTTGTGCACCCCTGCAGGGTAAATCTTTCTGAAAGTTGTGTCCGCGGTTATGGACGACTTGGAGCACAGTTTCTCGATCATAGACAAGTATAACTAAAGTACCACTTTTAATCTGACTAAATACCTGACTAGTAAATAGTGCAATACTCATGGAATGGTCGATAAAACTACCAACGAATGGGTTGTTCGTCCGCTTTCTCTTTGGTAAGCGAGAAGGAGGATGGATTTGTCACCTTATACTGTTATAACTGTTGCTCTAATTAACGGACATCCGTCTATCATTGGTTAGGCGGATGGTTAGCGAGTATCTATAGACTTGTTAGTTATTATCTTCTGCTGCAATTGCGTCACCCCAGATATATGTCCCCTTTAGAGGCATAAATACTTGCTGAGTACCCCTAGGGTCTCACACGATAAATTGTTTGATTCAGATGAACAGGTGTATTCGCAAGATGGATACTGGGTGGAGGAGACAGATGATGTTGGCAACGATCACTCGGCGTAGAGATTCCGAGGATGGGGATCCGTAAGATCTGTGGGCGGGATGTGCTTATTTATGTGGCATCTTATGCCGATTTTTCTTGTTTGTACTCGGATCTTGTTTCCCTTCGCTTCCGCTTGATACTCTGATGTTTGATGTATGAGGAGCTATCCTACACTATTATCTCTATCTAGGATGTTTGGATCTTGCCGTATGGCGTTGCAATATTTCTATTTCTTTTAGATGGTATGGGCTTCGGGAACTTTGTAAGGTAGCTTGCATACATACTCACTTGTGTATGTATTTGATCTCTTCGCCTATTGCCTACAAACACACCGCTCGCTCTTGTCCCGATGTTCTTGGAAGTGGTTAGGACGGCCGACAGTTTCTACACGTGGGTGGCCCCTGGGCCCCCGCTGTACTATTTTATAACCACTTTCGGTTAATCCAGGTTTGAACTTAGAGCGTAGGGTGCGAGGGTTGTTACAATTGGTATTAGAGCCATCCCGCCCTTCAAGGGTCTCAGCCAAATGGTCGTTGTCAGTCTAGCAAATATTTTGGTAGCTATGTATACTAGGGAAAAACAAAACATGAGAGTAGGACTACTTCCATTTTTCTTCTTACCCACCCACCCACACTTTTTCTAGTAAGGAAGTGTAACGTTTTCAATCCTCTTCTAAAATTCAAACAAGGATTCACGTGTTCTGGGTTCCGTAGTACCATAGGTTGTGTGTGTGTGTGTATTTGCAATTCCTTGTCTATCTGTCGCATCCAACTTGTTATCGCTATCTCTGCCTTTGGTTATCAACTATTGGTACAATTCCATACCGACAGGCTTTGTAAACCGACGCGATCTATCTGATTCATTGTAAACCGGCGCAATTTGTCTTACTCTTTGTTATCCGTCGCTATCCTTGTTTGGGGGTGTTTGTTTCCGTAGTTTCTAATCTTTAGGTTCATCTTAAGAAGGAAGGGAGTTGGGGATATGTGGTTTTACTTATTCATAGTGCGGAGTAATGATTTGAGTGCGGGATGGAGTCGCGACCAATACCACTGCTTTTATCATTCGCTCTTGTATATTGAATTAGTAGAGTTACTAATCTTGATTCGTTAAGTGGTTTTGCACATATAGTTGTATTTTAATGCCGAAATTTGCGGCAATTTTTCTTTGATAGCTTTGTGTACCACACTCCTTGTTCAGGTCGTGTGCGTATGCTTAATATCCTCTAGGTTCTTTGAACTTTGTTGATATTTTAGTATCACCTCAGTAAATTGTATCCTTTAATCTTGGTTAATTCCATTTTGGTTACTATTTTGGATTATTATTATTCTCCATTATGGTACTGACTTGAGTTTATATCAATCACACCGGATGGCACCACCATGCCATTCTGATGAGGACATACCACCTGAACTGGGGGGCTTGCGTTGGCAAGTATTGCTAATGCCTTGGGAACAATGCAGCAGAACCAACAACATTTGAAGAAAAGTGTCAGGAGGAATGAGTTTGTTCGCTAACCCTACCACCTCCAAGCGAGGAGACATCAAGAGTTTTCTGAAGTTCAACCCGTGCCACTTGAGGTGTTTGATCCGCCACTAGATGCTGATGATTGGCTGCGTGAGATGTCAAGGTTGCTGATGACTGCTTGATGTTCCTGAGCAAGAATGGTAAATGCGCCACACACCTTCCTGAAGGGAGACGCAACTCTATGGTGGGAGAATTACCTAAAGGCAAACCACTCTGGTTTTCAACATACTTGGGAGCAGTTCACTGGGCCTTTCAAAGAGGCAATATCTGTCAGAAATTGTCATGGAAAGGGATGAAGGAAGTGTTTCTCAACCTCAGGCAGGGCAATGACAATGTCAATACCTATATCAGAAACTTCATGAATCTTTCTCGTTATGGTGACGATGAGATCTCTGATGACAAGAAGAAGCAAAAGAGGTTCAGGAAAGGGCTCAATGCATCTATCAAGTATGGCAATCACTCATGCAAGGCCAGGGTCTTTCTGGAACTCCAACATACAGCTCTACAGGAAGAAAGCAAGTAGGCAAGTGTTTGAGGAGTCCAAGAAACACAGCCGTGACGCAGCATGCTCTTTCAGCTACGACAACTCCTTCTAAGCGCCGTGTGTGGGGTTCCTAACACTCCACCCGTCGCTCCCGGCTCCACCAAGACCTTCAAGCTACGCAGCAAGGCCACCAAACTCCTTCACACCGCGGCTCCTAGGGGCTACAACCCACAACTACCCTGGAGCGGCCTGGCGGAGTCCCTGGCTACGCTGCTCCACATCCAACCCTGTTGCTTGTTACACTTGTGGGAACAATGGGCATCAAACCTGGAGTTGTACCATGAACAACAAAGCTCTTCCTCCACCACCTCCAAGACCTGCAGCAAGTTCTTCTATGTTCGTGCACCTCCACCTCGGGCTCTCAACATCAACACCAAGCCTAGGTCCACTGTTGCTCGTGTCAACTGTGTCAACGTCGCTCAAGCTGAGCATGCACCTGGAGTTGTGATGGGTATGCTTTCTGTTAACTCAGTCCCTGCACGAGTTTTGTTTGATTCTGGTGCTTCGCATTCTTTTGTTTCTCACAAGTTTGCAAATGAGCATGAGCTACTTATAGACCAACTAAATAAAAATTTAATGGTTCTTTCTCCCAGGGCAAGAATGCTATCTACCAAGATCAGTCATGGCAATCAAATTCTAATTGGTGGTTCTTCATTTCTGGCTTCCTTAATCATTCTCGGCAACTCTGACATTGATGTCATCTTGGGGCATGGATTGGTTAACGGCAAATGCAACTGTGATTAATTGTGCTAAAACGCTCGGTTTTCTCAAAAAATTGCTGAAGGCCATATAGTCTATTCTCCAAGTCCTGACTCCTGTAATTCCAGCTTTTCTCTTTGAAGCTCTGAATGATGATGCTATGGGTTCTATTCAGAGTGTTTCGGTGGTCCGTGAGTTCCCAGATGTTTTTCCTAAAGAGTTGCCAGGTATGCCTCCTGATCGAGAGGTCGAGTTTGTGATTGAGCTTGAACCTGGAACCGCTCCTATCTCCAAGCGGGCCGTATAAAAGGGTCCTGCTGAGTTGGCTGAACTCAACGCCAGCTTGATGAACAAGAGAAGTTGGGTTTCATTCAGCACAGCACTTCTTCTTGGGGTAGCCCAACCATCTTTGTGAAGAAGCGAGACAAGACTGATAGACTTGTGTTGACTATCGGGCTTCAATGCTAAAGACCATCAAGAATAAATATCCCCTTCCGTGGATTAATGAATCTCTCTTCGATTAGCTAGCTAGAGCTGTGGTATTCTCTAAGCTTGACTTGAGAAGTGGATATCATGAAATCAAGATCCGCAAGGAAGATGTTCCAAACAGCTTTCACCACCCGCTATGGCCTGTATGAGTACAACGGTCATGTCTTTCGGTCTTCACCAACGCACCTACCACCCTCTCGAGGCTTATGAACTCGGTTTTCATGGAGTATCTTCATAAGTTCGTCGTGGTCTATCTGGATGACATTCTAGTATATTCTAAGTCAAAGGAAGAACATGAAGAACCACCTTCGGTGTGTCCTAAACAAGCTTCGTGAGAACCGCCTGTATGCAAAGTTCTCCAGGTGTGAATTTTGGCTTCCCGAAGTAACCTATCTTGGTCACGTCATCTTTGCCAAGGGCATTGCTGTCAACCTAGAAACTGTTCGGACAATTGTTGAGTTGCTTCCACCCAAAAATGGCAAAGATGTCCGGAGCTTCCTTGGTTTGGCTAGTTTACTGCCGTCGCTTCATTTAGAACTTTTCGAAGATTGTGAAACCTCTTACCGATCTCCTCAAGAAAGGCAAGAAATACCTTTGGTCTCCTGCATGTCAAGCAAGCTTTGAAACCCTCAAAGAGAAGCTCACTTCCCACACCAGTCTTGATTCCTCCGGATACATAAAAGCCTTTCCAGATATTCTGTGACGCCTCTTTGCAAGGATTGGGTGCGGTCCTTATGCAAGAAAAACAAGTTGTTGCTTATGCCTCTCGACAGTTGAAGACGCATAAGATCAACTATCCTACACATGACCTCGAACTCGCAGCAGTTGTCTTTGCGTTGAAAGTATGGAGGCACTACATGCTTGGCAACCGTTGTGAGATCTTTTCTGATCACAAGAGTCTCAAGTATATCTTCACACAACCGGATCTTAACCCTCGTCAGAGGAGGTGGATTGAAGCAATTAATGATTTCGGTCTGACAATCAACTACACTCCTGGCAAAGCTAATGTCATGGCCGATGCTCTCAGCCGAAAATCTTATGTCAACAACCTCATGGTGGAAGAACAACAACCTCTCTTGTGCGAGGAATTCCGCCAGCTCAACCTTGAAATTGTGGATCAAGGGTATCTTCTGAACCTTCTGGCAACACCTCTCTTGGAGAAAAAGTTCGCTCCATTCAACTTGGTGATCCGTACACTAAATCATCATCTCCAAGATTTAGCTTCCGAAGTATGAGTCCTTCCACGTCGACGACCAAGGCGCTCTATTCTTTGAGCACCGGATGTTCGTTCCGAAGTATCCGGGTTTGAGAGAGCAAGTTCTTAAAGAAGCTCATGATTCTGTTCTTTCTATCCACCCTGGCAGCACTAAGATGTACATGGACTTGAAAACACAATATTGGTGGCCTGGGTTGAACCGATATTGTGCCAAGTATGTCTCCGAGTGTGATATCTGCCGCAGAGTTAAAGCTGTCCATCAAAACCTTCCGGTCTTCTACAACCATTGAAGCCTCCGGAATGGAAATGGGAGAAAGTAGAGATGGACTTCATAACTGGTTTTCCAAGGTCGCAGAAGGGCAACAATGCAATCTTTGTTGTCATCGACAGGCTTTCTAAAGTGGCTCACTTCTTTCCCATCAACGAAACAATTTCTGCAATTCAGTTGGCTGAGCTCTATATGAACATAATTGTCTCTCTGTATGGGGTTCCTCTTGAGATCAGTTCAGACCGTGGAAGCATCTTCACTTCCAAGTTTTGGGGAAGTTTCCAAAATGCTTTGGGAACAAAGTTGAACTTCAGCACAACTTACCACCCTCAGTCACAAGGAAAAGTTGAAAGGATCAATCAGATTCTAGAAGATATGCTTTGTTCTTGCGTCATCTCTTTTGGAATGAAGTGGGAAGAATGCCTTCCTTATGCTGAGTTCTCTTACAACAACAGCTTCCAAAAGAGTCTAAAGATGGCACCATTTGAGGTTCTCTATGGCCGCAAATGCAGAACTCCGATTGGTTGGTCGGACGGACGTGAAAGAACATTGTTTGGCCCTGACATTGTAACTGAAGCGGAGGAGAAAGTTCACATCATTCTCGAAAACTTGAAGGTTGCTCAAAGTCGCCAGAAGAGCAACTATGACAGAAAGCACACGGACATGGAGTATGTCCCTGGTGATCTCATTTACCTTCGTGTCACTCCCATGAGAGGCATGCACCGGTTTGGTATCAAAGGGAAGCTGGCTCCTAGATACATCGGTCCTTTCAAAGTTCGTGGAAGAAGAGGAGAAGTCGCTTATGCTCTTGAGCTACCTGAAAAACTCAAGGTCCATGATGTTTTCCATATATCTCAACTCAAGAAGTACTTCAAGGATCCCGGTAGGACAGTGGACCATGAGCTCATCAATCTCCAAGAAGACCTGTCTTATCAAGAACACCCCACAAAATCCTAGAAGTCGCAGAAGAAAGACTCGCAATAAGTCTATAAAGTTCTGCAAGGTGCAGTGGTCGCACCATTCTGTTGATGAAGCCACTTGGGAACGCGAGGAGGAGCTCCGTGCCAAGTATACTGCCCTCTTCGTGTCTTCTTCTTCTTCCTAGAATCTCGGGGCGAGATTCCTGTTTAGTGGGGGAGAGTTGTAGCATCCCATTTGTCTAACATTTGTAATGCTACATGGTCTAATAATAAAATACTACTTCCTACATATAATTGTTGCATCATAATTATATCATGCTCATGTCATCATGCCACCTTGCATTTGAGCATCATATAAAACCCTTCTTCTTTTGGTTCTTATCTCATATGCATTATTAATTGTATTTGCCTCTTGATATATTGTATTTGGTTCTTGATAAATGCTTGATGCCCAAGTTGAGTTGGCGGCATGTATTTTATTTAACTCCACCACATAATTCCACCATCCAACTATATGTGAGCTTTGCATTTTATTTGGGTTTACCTCTAGCTCATGTGGGTTGGGATGGATCCACTTCTATTTACACATGCTTCCATATATGCCTCATGTTGTTTTCACATCGTTGATATGTGGAGAGCCACATGGCCACCTTTGCATGTTATGTGAGTATTTTTTTCCTTGTCTAGCTTCCATATGGTTTCGTTTGGAGTATTTGATCATGTATGAATATAATTGTGGCTATATACTTACCTAGTGGAACATACACACTAGCATGCCCACATTATATTCAAATATGAGCATTTTCCATCCATTCTACTTGGGACAAAACTCTTTTCTTTTGCTTGGCCTTAATTCCATATTTTGGGGGTGCATGTGTTAACAAATGTCATGGTCATTTACAATTGTTTTCACAATAATAAATAGGGCATTTACTAATTATGCATGGGCCATGCAAGATCATCTTCTTTTCTTTTTCTTTGATTTTTATTCGGTTTTGAGTGGGGCATGGTATTTTCCTCATGATCCAACTTAGTTTCTCTCCCTCTCTTCATCTATTTGGAACCATCGCCTAAACCTCACTTCCACCACCATCCTAATGCATCATGCATGCATGGATGTGATCTTGCTTATACCTTACAAAACAAACCCTACATCTTCCTCTTACTCCTTTCTTTCCATTGGTTTGTTTCAAATCCTTTTTATCCCATCTAGCTTGTTGCATGTGTATTACACATTTCTTTCCCTACCTTGTCTCTCACACATAACAAATCCTAATCCTAATCTCCTTTCCCTTCTAGCTTGCACCATGCCGAGCCACCCTTCCCTTCTTAACCTGGCCACCAAACCTAGTGGCTTGGCTCGGCCAATACCACTCCCCTTGCCGAGCCACCCCCATGCTCGACACCGCCATGCCGAGCCTCCCTAGTCAAACACTCCCCTCCCTTTTTCCCTCTCTTCCCTTGCTGCCCTAGGTCCCCACCCGAGCCACCGTTGCCTCACCGCCGTCTGGTCCCAACTGTAGGCACCCAGCTCCTCCCGAGCAGGCCTACCACGCGAGAGAGAAGAGGGACAAAGCTGGCCGCCACCACCTTTACACCCGAGTCACCCCATGTGCTACCCTCCTCCCCTGCCCTTATCTACCCCCTCTGCCTGGCGTCGCACCCCCTCATCCCCAGGGTTCTGCCGCCGCAGTTCCTCCCCCATCTACCCATGCTAACTTCTCTCCCATCTCCGGCAACCCCACTGTCGGCAGCACTCCACCACCACCATAGCAGAAGGATGGCGAGGTGTCTGGGCGTTGGGGGAAGACCGAGCCGAGCACCAGCGTCACCCCGGTACACAGAGTCGAGGAGGAGACGGCCAGATCCGCTACACCCCGACGTGTTCCAGCGAGCAAAACCCTAGCCCTGGAACCCCAGCTACCCCGACGATCCCCTACGCTCCGGCACGATCCGACCCTTGCCGACACACTCCCGATGAGCAGCCGCCTTTTCCAGGCACCCTCCCTCCGCGTGCAGCTTCCCGGACGCGCCGTTATTTTTTTTCGAACGCCCTCTGTGCATGGTGCTCGCGGTCGCTTCTCCGCCGTCGCACCACAGCGGGTGACTTCTGGCCGCGTAGATCCTTCCCAGCAACAACCCCCTGCTAGCCCAGTGGTCGCCGCCTGCGCACGCGCTCCAGATCGCGGGATCGAATCCCCGCCACGCTCTGTCTGCGCCTTCTTTTTGTCAGACAACAGCGAGAAGAACAACAGTGTAGCGTGGCTTCGCGCGGCCCTTTTTCGTTTACCCCCTGCCTTTTGTTTTCCTCAACCCGCGGTCCGTCCAGCCCCACCTGTCTGTCGCTGTGTTTGTTTTTTTTATGAAAAGGCACCCGTAGTTCCGAGGTTCTCAACCCGCGCTCCCCGGCTCCCCCATGTGGCACACCCCCGCTGGCGCACCCGCGTGTGGTCATGTGGCTGCCATGGCCCCACCTGTCAGCCACTGCGGCTGAATGAATGCGCGGTGAGAAAAGTCCGCTGCGCGTTGGTTTCGCCAGCTCAGCGCGACCCCACCTGTCGGTGACTGTGGCTAGCTGCCTCTGTGTACAAAAAGTCTGAGATCTTTTCTGTCTAATAAAAATGTTTCCAGAAATGTTTAATATGATTTTCAAACCAGAATTTAATAACTTTTATTTGATAATTCCAAATAATGCAAATGATATATGTTTTTGAATCAGAAAAATGTGCGGATTTCAAATCTGCCATCCAATTTAATGTTGGACTAATTTAAAATTTTTCGAAATTGTTTAATTGCAATAAAAATGCCTTTTCTTAATTAATTAATAACTTTAAATCTATAACTCCAAATTTGACAAATAATATGTCTAAATCGATCAGCGCGACGAGGCTGTTCTAACTATGAATTGAAGCATGCATCATGTCATTATTAAAAACCAGAACTGCTTATGGCAATAAAACTTGACCAAATAAATAATAAAATGATTTATTTTGTCCCCACACCTCACCCTTGCCATGCTACATTATTGCCATGTAATTTGTGCATCATTCATCATGGCATGCTTGTTTGCTTGTCGCATTTTATTTATATGCTTGTGCACTTTATTTATGTTGGCCCTTGTTTGTTTGGTTCTTCTTTCGAATAGACAACCGAGCAGGGGAAATATCAGGAATCCCAGGAGTACTACCCAGATCCATCCCTCGCTTCAACTGAGCTGCCAGGCAAGCACTACCCCATGCTTGCATACATATAGTACCTATTGGCTCTATCTTATTCTTGCATCATTGAGTCGCGATTGCATTAAATTGAATCCCAAGCACTACATAGCCTTTACTTTTAAACCCCACCGAGCATGTTCCTCAATCCCATGAGCCATTACTACAGGAGTTGTTTGAGCCATGCGAGTCAAAGAACAGCATGTGTAGGGTATGTGAGTGTCTGATGGATAACGAGGTACCTAAACAACTTAACCTGAGTAGTAATGGGATAACTAAGGAAAGAGGCACCGGTGGGCAATATCTGCTATTTGGTTTTTCCTGCCCACTTGTGTCCTGTAGGACCCCGAGTACTTGATTCCTATTCCTTGACTATTCGCACTATCCACATACGGGAGACTCTATGAATCCCCCTTTGCCAGAGCTTAATTTGTACTTTATTTCTTGGGGCCACAAAGTAGTTTGGGGCTTTATTACTATCTTGTACCTATGCCATGCTTTACTGTTTTATTTAAGATTGTGCGTGGAGCACCTGTACTGTTTTGGATCGTGGAATGTTTTCGCGGTATCGACAAGCCCAGTCACACTTTCGGGTTCCCAGTCGTTTACAGCCATTGACATAAACCTTAGGTCCGTCTCGGAGCCGGCCAACTTCGTTGCGGGTAGCATAATGGGGTTGTCCCCTGAAATATTTTATGAATCCTGTGATTGCTTTGTCGTGAAAGCCTCGTTGGGTTTTGATTTGGTTTTTCTGAGGTCGATCGTGTGTGTGTTTCTATTTGTGCACCCCTGCAGGGTAAATCTTTCTAAAAGCCGTGTCCACGGTTATGGACGACTTGGAGCACAGTTTCTCGATCATAGACAAGTATAACTAAAGTACCACTTTTAATCTGACTAAATACCTGACTAGTAAATAGTGCAATACTCATGGAATGGTCGATAAAACTACCAACGAATGGGTTGTTCGTCCGCTTTCTCGTTGGTAAGCGAGAAGGAGGATGGATCTGTCACCTTATACTGTTATAATTGTTGCTCTAATTAACGGACATCCGTCTATCATTGGGTAGGCGGATGGTTAGCGAGTATCTATAGACTTGTTAGTTATTATCTTCTGTTGCAATTGCGTCACCCCAGATATATGTCCCCTTTAGAGGCATAAAGACTTGCTGAGTACCCCTAGGGTATCACACGATAAATTGTTTGATTCAGATGAACAGGTGTATTCGCAAGATGGATACTGGGTGGAGGAGACAGATGATGTTGGCAACGATCACTCGGCGTAGAGATTCCGGGGATGGGGATCCGTGAGATCTATGGGAGGGATGTGCTTATTTATGTGGCATCTTATGCCGATTTCCTTCTTGTCCATACTCGGATCTTGTTTCCCGCTTCCGCTTGATACTCTGATGTTTGATGTATGAGGAGCTATCCTACACTATTATCTCTCTCTAGGATGTTTGGATCTTGCCGTATGGCGTTGTAATATTTCTATTTCTTTTAGATGGTATGGCTCTAAGACCTGTTGTAAGGTAGCTTGCATACATACTCACTTGTGTATGTATTTGATCTCTTCACATGTTGCCTACGCCGCTCGCTCTTGTCCCGATGTTCTCGGAAGTGGTTAGGAAGGCCGAAGGGTCTACACGTGGGTGGACCCTGGGCCCCCGCTGTACTATTTTAAACCACTTTCGGTTCATCCAGGCTTGAACTTAGAGCGTAGGGTCCGAGGTTGTTACATTTTCCTAAACCACCACCAGAGTCATTCCATGTGTGCTTCTTTCCTAAACAACATGGATCCACTTGAGTCATTGCATGTGTGTTCCTTTCCTAAACCACATTGATCCACAAGAGTCATTGCAAGTGTTATTTTCCTAAACCACATGGATCCACCAAAGTCATTGCATGTGTGTTCCTTTCCTAATACACATTGATCCACCAGATGCATTACATGTGTGTTCTTCTACTGAACCACCACCAGAGTCATTGCACGCGTGTTCTTTTCGTAAACCACCACTAGAGTCATTGCATGTGTGTTCCTTTCCTAAACCACATGGATCCACCATAGTCATTGCATGTGTGTTCTTTCCTAAACCACCACCAGAGTCATTGCATGTGTGTTCTTTTCCTAAACCACCACCAGAGTCATTGCATGTGTCTTCCTTTCATAAACCACATTGATCCATCAGAGTCATTGCATGTGTGTTCTTTTCCTAAACCACCAGCAGAGTAATTGCATGTGTGTTCCTTTCATAAACCACATGGATCCACTAGAGTCATTGAATGTGTGTTATTTTACTAAACCACATGGATACACCAGAGTTACTGCATTTGTGTTCCTTTCCTAAACCACATTGATCCACCAAAGTGATTGCATGTGTGTTCGTTTCCTAAACCACCACCAGAGTCAATGCATTGTGTTCTTTTCCTAATACCACAACCAGAGTCATTGCATGTGTGTTGTTTTCGTAAACCACCACTAGAGTCATTGCATGTCTGGTCCTTTCCTAAACCACATGGATCCACCATAGTCATTGCATGTTTGTTCTTTTCCTAAACCACCAGCAAAGTCATTGCATGTGTGTTCCTTTCATAAACCACATTGATCCACCAGAGTCATTGCATGTGTGTTCTTT
>CAJUXJ010001172.1:0-58816 GCA_910589775.1 Avena eriantha
CAACACACACTCGGTCAACCTCTGAAAAACCAACTCAAAACCCAACGAGGAATTCACGACAAAGCGATCACAGGATTCAGTAATATTTCAGGGGCCACCCCATTAAGCTACCCGCAACGAAGCTAGCTGACTCCGAGACGGACTCAAGGTTTGTGTGGACGGCGGTAAACGACTAGGAACCCGAAAATATGACTGGGCTTGTCGATACAGCGAAAACGTGTCACGATCCAAAACAGTACAGGTGCTCCATGCACAATCTTAAATAAAACAGTAACATGGCATCAGTACAGGATAATAATAAAGCCCCAAACTAATTGTGGCCCCAAGAAATAGAAAGGAATCAGCTCTGGCTCAGGGGGGTCCATAAGGCCTCTCGGATGTGGATAGTGCGAATAGAAAAGGAACAGGAATCAAATACTCGGGGTCCTACGGGACACAAGTGAGCATGAAGAACCAAATAGCAAATATTTCTCACCGGTGCCTCTTTCATTAGTTATCCCATTACTACTCAAGTTATGTTGTTTAGGTACCTCATTATGCATCAGACACTCACATACCCTACACATGCTTTTCTACGACTCGCATGGCTCAAACAACTCCTGTAGTAATGGCTCATGGGATGGAGGAACAAGCTTCGGTGGGGTTTAAAAGTAAGGCTATGCAGTACTTGGGATTCAATTAATGCAATCACGACTCAATGAGCAAGAATAAGATAGAGGCAATAGGTACTATATGTATGCAAGCATGTGCTTGTGCTTGCCTGGCAGCTCAGTTGAAGCGAGAGATGGATCTGGGTAGAACTCCTGTGATTCCTGGTAATTCTCCTGCTGGGCATCTATTC
The DNA here is from genome assembly GCA_910589775.1 of Avena eriantha. Taxonomy (NCBI): domain Eukaryota; kingdom Viridiplantae; phylum Streptophyta; class Magnoliopsida; order Poales; family Poaceae; genus Avena; species Avena eriantha. The sequence goes on from CAJUXJ010001172.1 coordinate 842, forward strand.
GAAGAAGAACCAAACAAACAAGGGCCAACATAAATAAAGTGCACAAGCATATGAATTAAAATGCGACAAGCAAACAAGCATGCCATGATGAATGATGCACAATTTACATGGCATTAAAGTAGCATGGCATGGTGAGGTGTGGGGTACAAGAATAAAGCATTTTATTATTTGTTTAGTTAAGTTTTATTGCCATAAACAGTTCTGATTTTTAAATATGGCATAGATAGAACGGGCTCGTCGCGCTGACCGATTTAGACATATTATTTGTCAAATTTGGAGTTGTAGAATTAAATTTATTAATTTATTAAGAAAATGGCATTTTATTTGTAATTTTAATCATCTTGAAAATTTAAATTGTTCAAACATTATTTTGAATAGCATATTTGAATTCCTCACATTTTTTCTGATTCAAAAACATATATCTTTGTATTATTTGGATTTATAATATTAAAGTTATTTAAAAACAGATTTGAATTTCAATTTAAAACATTTCCTGAAAATATTAAAACAAACAGATAAACAGAAAACCTTTTTATACTCAGTCAGACCCAGCCCCAGTCGCTGACGGGTGGGCCAGCTGCTGACTGGGACACATGCGCACAGAAAGGTTTTTCTCACCGCGGTCTTACCTAGCCTCTACGAATGACAGGTGGGGCCGGCGGTTAGGGGCCCACATGCCAGTGGCTGAGCCCGCAGAGGCTGACAGGTGGGTACGGCTAGAGCGCGGGTTGATGTTTACGAAACCCGGGGTCCCTTTTTGTAAAATGTTCACAGGGCTGACAGGTGGGCTCGCGAAGTACCGTGGTTTGAGCGAGAGATAAAAAGAGGGGGCTATTTACAAAGTTACCACCGGCCCGTACTGTTGCTCTTCTTTCTCTGAACCGAGCGACAGATTCGTGTTTGACCGCACGTCGCGACGTGCGGGGGACTCGAACCCGCGACCTGGGCGTGCGTGCCGAGGGCGAAGCAGCTGCGGTAGGGTATGGGATGGTGACAGAAGGGCGGCTGGCGGCTAGTTAGGTTGCGGCACGACGCGCCGACATGCAGACGCTCGCGGCAACGGCGCACTGAGAGTGCTCGGCGAAACGCATGTCACGGCTAGGGTTTTACGGCGAGGCAGAGGGTGTCTAGGCGGGAGAGGGACTCACCGCGGGGAGATTGACGGCGGCGGATCGGTGCGGGAGACGACGGAGCGGCGAAGAAGCAGAGGCCGGGGAAATTAGGGTTTTGCGGTGGCCGGCGGGTAGTTCTGTTGGCTACAGAGCGGCGTCTCCTCGCTGGCGTACACTGGGCGAAGCAGGGGACCCTCCTCGGCCTCCTTGACCACCTCCACGTCGCGCTCGCCTGATGGATCGAGGAAACGGTGGTGGTACTGACGGTGATCGGCGAGAGAGGAGATGGCGTCGGTGGAGAAGAAGAGGGGAGAGGGCAAGACCCTGGGGTGGATTTGGGCTGCTACCAGACGGGGAAGAGGGATTAGATAGGGACGGGGAGGGAGAGGGTGCCGTGTGGGAGCGGGGTAGAGAAAAGTGGCCTCGGCACCTTTTCCTCCTCCTTCATGTGCTCGAGCTGGCTCGGCTTGAGCAGGGCAGGGGCATGGCAGGTGTACCAGGGTGAGGACGAGGCGAGGCAGGCTCCGGTGGGACCTGCTGAGCAGCGAGAGAGAGAGAAGGAAAGGGGAGGCTCGGGTAGAGCTAGGTTAGGAGGGAGTAGATGTCTCGGGTTAGAGAGAGAGGGGCTGGTGGGGCCTGCTGGCAGGGAGAGGGAGAGAGGCCAGCCTTGGTATGGTGAGAGGAGGGAGGTGAGGTGAGGGTTAGGGCAAGAAGTTAGGGTTTAGGCTAAAACTAGGGTTAGAGAGAAAAAGGTTATAGAGGGGTTAGGGTTTACTCTAGGATGCTCCTAAGATCCCACAAATATGGGTGATGGCATGGAGATTGAGAAGAGAGGAGAGGTGGGGTAGGGTTTTCTTTAATGTGGCATGATCATGTGTAAAGGAGAAAAGGGTGTGGATGATATCTCACATGATCATGCATGGCATGGATGTTGAGGGTGATGAGGTGGAGATGGTGAGAGAAAGAGAGAACAAACTCACAAGGAAAAGATCCACTCAAAAACCAAGGGCAAACCAAAAGAAAAGAAGTGGTGATGGTGTTTTCATGCCCCATGCAAAGTATTAAATGCCATGTTTTATTTTGTGAAAACAATAATAACATAACATGGCATGATTCCCATGCATTACCCAAAAGGTGGAATAAAAGCCAAGCAAAAGAAATTAGAATTGAATCCATTCCAACCCACATGAGCTAGAGTAAATGCCAAAATAAAATAAAAGCCCATGGGTAATTAGGGTGGTGGAATTATAAGGTGGTGACAAAGAAAGGTGGTGGAGTGGAATAAAAGATATGCCCCAACTCAATTTTGGCACCAAGCATTTCTCAAGAATCAAATACAATTTACCAAGAGCCAAATACAATAATAATGCATATGAGAGAAGAACCAATGGATAAAGGTTTTATATGATGCTCAAATGCAAGGTGGCATGATGCCATGAGCATGACATAATTATGATGCAACAATTATATGTAGGAAGTAGCCATTATATTACTAGACCAAGTAGCATTACAATTGTTAGACAATTAGGATGCTACAACTCTCCCCCACTAAACAGGAATCTCGCCCCGAGATTCTAGGAAGAAGAAGAAGAAGACTCAAACAGGGTAGGATACTTGGCACAGAGCTCATCTTCACGTTCCCAAGTGGCTTCATCAACGGAATGGTGCGACCACTGCACCTTGCAGAACTTGATGGACTTGTTGTGAGTCCTTCTTTCTGCGACTTCTAGAATTTTTATGGGGTGTTCTTCATAAGACAGATCTTCTTGGAGATTGATGAGTTCATGGTCCACGGTTCTGCCGGGATCCTTGAAGCACTTCTTGAGTTGGGAGATGTGGAAAACATCATGGACCTTGAGTTTTTCAGGGAGCTCAAGAGCATAAGAAACTTCTCCTCTCCTTCCATGAATTCTGAAAGGACCGATGTATCTAGGAGCCAGCTTTCCTTTGATACCAAAGCGGTGCGTGCCTCTCATGGGAGTGACACGAAGGTAAACGAGATCACTAGGGACATACTCCACGTCTGTGTGCTTTCTATCATAATTGCTCTTCTGGCGAATTTGAGAAATCTTAAGATTTCAAGAATGATGTGAACCTTATCCTCCGCTTGAGTTACAATGTCGGGGCCAAACAATATTCTTTCACCTGCAACTGACCAACCAATCAGAGTTCTGCATTTGCGACCATAGAGAGCCTCAAATGGTGCCATCTTTAGACTTTTCTGGAAGCTATTGTTGTAAGAGAATTCAGCATAAGGAAGACATTCTTCCCACTTCATGCCGAAAGAGATAACGCAAGCACGGAGCATATCTTCCAGAATCTGATTGATCCTTTCAACTTGTCCCTGCGACTGAGGGTGGTAAGCTGTGCTGAAGTTCAATTTTGTTCCCAAAGCATTTTGGAAACTTCCCCAGAACTTGGAAGTGAAGATGCTTCCACGGTCTGAACTGATCTCAAGAGGAACTCCATACAGAGAGACAATTCTGTTGATATAGAGCTCAGCCAACTGAATTGCAGAAATTGTTTCTTTGACTGGAAAGAAGTGAGCTACTTTAGAAAGCCTGTCGATGACAACAAAGATTGCATTGTTGCCCTTCTGCGACCTTGGAAAACCAGTGATGAAGTCCATCTCTACTTTCTCCCATTTCCATTCCGGAGGCTTCAATGGCTGTAGAAGACCGGAAAGTTTATGATGGACAGCTTTAACTCTACGACAGACATCGCACTCCGAGACATACTTGGCACAATATCGTTTCAACCCAGGCCACCAATATTGTGTTTTCAAGTCCATGTACATCTTAGTGCTGCCAGGGTGGATAGAAAGAACAGAATAATGCACCTCCTTAAGAACTTTCTCTCTTAACCCTGGGTAGTTCAGAACAAACATCCGGTGTTCAAAGAAAAGAGTACCTTGGTCGTCAACGTGGAAAGACTCATACTTCGGAAGCTGAATGTTGGAGATGATCTTTTTAGTGTAAGGATCACCAAGTTGAATGGAGCGGACCTTTTCTTCCAAAAGAGGTGTTGCTAGAAGGTTCAGAAGATACCTTTGATCCACAATTTCAAGGTTGAGCTTGCGGAATTCCTCACACAAAAGAGGTTGTTGTTCTTCCACCATGAGGTTGTTGACATAAGCTTTTCGGCTAAGAGCATCGGCCATGATATTAGCTTTGCCCGGAGTGTATTTGATGGTTAAATCGAAATCATTCATTGCTTCAATCCACCTCCTCCGACGAAGGTTGAGATCAGGCTGTGTGAATATATACTTTAGACTCTTGTGATCAGAAAAGATCTCACAACGGTTGCCAAGCAAGTAATGCCTCCATACTTTCAAAGCAAAGACAACTACTGCGAGTTCGAGGTCATGTGTAGGATAGTTGATCTCATGCGTCTTCAACTGTCGAGAGGCATAAGCAACAACTTGCTTTTCTTGCATAAGGACCGCACCCAATCCTTGCAATGAGGCGTCATAGAATATCTGGAAAGGCTTTGATGTATCTGGAGGAACCAAGACTGGTGTGGAAGTGAGCTTCTCTTTGAGTGTTTCAAAGCTTGCTTGACATGCAGAAGTCCAAAGGTATTTCTTGCCTTTCTTGAGGAGCTTGGTAAGAGGCTTCACAATCTTCGAGAAGTTTTGAACGAATCGACGGCAGTAACTAGCCAAACCAAGGAAACTCCGGACTTCTTTGACATTTATGGGTGGAAGCCAGTCCATAATTGTCTTAATAGTTTCTGGGTTGACGGCAATGCCCTTGGAAGAGATGACGTGACAAAGGTAGGTGACTTGTGGCAGCCAAAAGTCACACTTGGAGAACTTTGCAAACAAGCGGTTCTCGCGAAGCTTGTTTAGGACACACCGAAGGTGTTCTTCATGTTCTTATTTTGACTTAGAATAGACTAGAATGTCATCCAGATACACCACAATGAACTTATCAAGATACTCCATGAGAACCGAGTTCATAAGCCTCGAGAAGGTGGCAGGTGCGTTGGTGAGACCGAAAGACATGACCGTGTACTCGTACAGGCCATAGCGGGTGGTGAAAGCTGTTTTAGGAACATCTTCCTTCCGAATCTTGATTTGATGGTAACCACTTCTCAAATCAAGCTTAGAGAATACCACGGCTCCAGCTAGCTGATCGAAAAGATCATTAATCCGCGGAAGGGGATATTTATTCTTGATGGTTTTAGCATTGAGTGCTCGATAGTCAACATAGAGTCTATCAGTCTTGTCTCGCTTGTTCACAAAGATGGTTGGGCTACCCCAATAAGAAGTACTGTGCTGAATGAAACCCAACTTCTCTTGTTCAGCCAGCTGACGTTTGAGTTCAGCCAACTCGGCAGGACCCATTTTATAAGACCGCTTGGAGATAGGAGCGGTACCAGGTTCAAGTTCAATCACAAACTCAACCTCATGATCTGGAGGCATACCTGGCAACTCTTCAGGAAAAACATCTGGAAACTCATAGACTACCGGAACACTCTGAATACCTTCCATAGCATCATCATTCAGAGCCGCCAAAGAGAAAAACTGAATTGTAGGAGTCATACTTGGAGAATAGACTATATGGCCTTCAGGAATTTTCAGAGAAACCGAGCGTTCAGCACAATCAATCACAGCTGCATTTGCTGTTAACCAATCCATGCCCAATATAACATCAATATCAGAGTTGCCCAGAATAATTAAGGAAGCCAGAAACGAAGAGCCACCAATCTCAATTTGAGCCGGAAACGAAGAGCCACCAATCTCAATTTGATTGCCATGGCTGATATGAGTAGCCCTCATGTTTGACCCAGGAGATTGTACCACAAGACGATGCAATAAAGGAACCATAGCCAGATCATGCTCATGCGCAAACTTGTGAGAAACAAAAGAATGCGAAGCACCAGAATCAAACAAAACTCGTGCAGGGACTGAGTCAACAGGAAGCATACCCATCACAACTCCAGGTGCATGCTCAGCTTGAGCGGCGTTGACACAGTTGGCACGAGCAACCGTAGACCCAGGCTTAGTGTTGATGTTGAGAGCCCGAGGTGGAGGTGCACGAACCATAGGAGAACTTGCCGCAGGTCTTGGAGGTGGTGGTGGAAGAGCTTTGTTGTTCATAGGACAATTCCAGTGCTGATGCCCAGTGTTTCCACAAGTATAGCAAGCACCAGGTGGACGTGGAGCAATGTAGCCAGGGACTCTGCCAGGCGCTCCAGGGTAGTTGTGGTTGTAGCCCCTAGGAGCCGCACTGAAGGAGTTTGGTGGCCTTGCCGCGTAACTTGACGGTCTTGGTGGAGCCGGGAGCGACGATGGGGTGTTAGGAACCCAGACACGACGTTTAGAAGGAGCTGTCATAGCTGAAGAGCTTGCTGCATCACGGCTGTGTTTCTTTGACTCCTCAAACACTTGCCTACTTGCTTCTTCCTGCAGAGCTGTGTGTTGGAGTTCCAGAAAAGACGCCGGCCTTGCATGAGTGATTGCATATTTGATGGATATATTGAGGCCTTGCCGGAACCTCTTTTGCTTCTTCTTGTCATCACAGATCTCATCGCCACCATGCCGAGAAAGGTTCATGAAGTTTTTGATGTAGGTATTGACATTGTCAGTGCCCTGCTTGAGGTTGAGAAACACTTCCTTCATCCTTTCCATGACAATTTCTGACAGATATTGCTCTTTGAAAGCCCCAGTGAATTGCTCCCAAGTAGGCTGAAAACCAGAGACGTCTGCCTTGAGGTAATTTTCCCACCACAGAGCTGCATCTCCCTTCAGAAGGTGAGTGGCACATTTGACCCATTCTTGCTCGGGAACATCCGCAGTCATCAGCAACCTTGACACTTCCCGCAGCCAATCATCCGCATCAAGTGGCTGATCAGACACCTCAAATTGGCGTGGGTTGAACTTCATAAAACTCTTGATGTCTCCTCTCTTGGGAGGTGGAGGTAGCAGAACAAACTCATTCCTCCTCACGCTTTCTTCGAAGCGCTGCTGGTTCTGCTGCATAGTGCCTAAGGCATTTGCAATACTTGCCAAAGCAGCCCCCAGTTCAGGTGGTATGTCCTCCTCAGAACGGCGTGGTGGTGCCATCCTGTGATTAATAAAAACACAAGTCAGTACTATGATGGAGAATAATAATAATCCAAAATAGTACCAAAATGGAATTAACCAAGATTAAAGGATACAATTCACTGAGATGATATTAAAATATCAACAAACTTCAAGGCACCTAGAAGATATTAAGCATAACACACACGACTAAACAAGGAGTGTGGTACACAAACTAACAAAGAAATTTTTTCCGCAAATTTCGGCATTAAAATACCACTATATGCGCAAAACCACTTCGCGAATCAAGATTAGTAACTCTACCAATTCAATATACAAGAGCAAATGATAAAAGTAGTGGTATGGTCGTGACTCCATCCCGCACTCAAATCATTACTCCGCACATGAACAAGTAAAACACATATCCCAACACCTTCTTCTTAAGATGAACCTAAAGATTGGTAACTACTAAAAAGAACACCCCAACAAGATAACGTCGGATAACAAAGAGTAAGATAGATCGCATCGGTATACAACGAATCAGATAGATCACGTTGGTTTACAAAGGCATGTCGGTATGGAATGTACCAACAGTTGATAACCAAAAGGCAGATAGTGATAACATTTGGATGCAACAGATAGACTAGGAATTCACACATGCACACACACACACATATACACATACAACCTATGGTACTACGGAACCCAGAACACGTGAATCCTAGTTTGGATTTTAGAAGCGGATTAAAAACGTTACACTTCCTTACTAGAAAAAGGGTGGGTGGGTGGGTAAGAAGAAAAATGGAAGCAGTCCTACTCTCACGTTTGTTTTTCCCTAGTATACATAGCTACCAAAAATATTTGCTAGACTGACAACGACCATTTTGGCTGAGACCCTCAAGGGCGGGACGGCTCTGATACCAATTGTAACTACCTCGGTGTATTACGCTCTTAGTTACATGCCTGGATGAACGAAAGTGGTTAAAATAGTACGGTGGGGCCCGGGACAACTCACGGTAGACCTTTCGGCCGTCCTAACCACTTTCAGAGCATCGGGACAAGAACGAGCGGAGTAATCGGCAGGCGAAGGGATCAACTACATACACAAGTGAGTATGTATGCAAGCCACATACAACAGTTCTCAGAGCCATTCCATCTAAAAGAAATAGAAATATTGCAATGCCATACGACAAGATTCAAATATCCTAGATAGAGATAATATTTCAGGATAGCTCCTCATACATCAAACATCAGAGTATCAGGCGGAAGCGGAAAGCAAGATCCGAGTACGGATAAGAAGCAAATCGGCATAAGATGCCACATAAATGAACACATCCCGCCCACAGATCTCACGGATCCCCGTTCCCGGAATCTCTACACCGAGTGATCGTTGCCAACATCATCCGTCTCCTCCACCCAGTATCCATCTTGCGAGTACACCTGTTCATCTGAATCAAACAATTTATCGTGTGAGACCGTAGGGGTACTCAGCAAGTCTTTATGCCTCTAAAGGGGACACAACCTGGGGTGACGCAATTGCAGCAAAATATAATAACTAACAAGTCTAAAGATACTCGCTAACCATCTGCCTAACCAATGATAGAGGGATGTCCGTTAATTAAGAACAACAGTTATAATAGTATAATTATCAGATCCATCCTCCTCCTCGCTTACCAACGAGGAAGCGGACGAACAACCCCCATCCGTTGGCAGTTTTATTAACTATTCCATGAGTATTGCACTGCTTACTAGTCAGGTACTTAGTCAATTTAAAAGCGGTACTTTAGTGAGACTTGTCTATGATCGAGAAACTGTGCTCCAAGTCATCCATAACCGCGGACACGGCTTTCAGAAAGATTTACCCTGCAGGGGTGCACGAATAGCAACACACACTCGGTCAACCTCGGAAAAACCAACTCAAAACCCAACGAGGCATTCACGACAAAGCGATCACAGCATTCAGTAATATTTCAGGGGGCCACCCCATTAAGCTACCCCCAACGAAGCTAGCTGACTCCGAGACGGACTCAAGGTTTGTGTGGACGGGGGTAAACGACTGGGAATCCGAAAATATGATTGGGCTTGACGATACAGCAAAAACGTGTCACGATCCAAAACAGTACAGGTGCTCCATGCACAATCTTACATAAAACAGTAAAATGGCATAAGTACAGGATAATAATAAAACCCCAAACTAATTGTGGCCCCAAGAAATAGAAAGGAATCAAGCTCTAGTTCAGGGGGGTCCATAAGGCCTCCCAGATGTGGATAGTGCGAATAGTCAAGGAACAGGAATCAAGTACTCGGGGTCCTACGGGACACAAGTGAGCATGAAGAACCAAATAGCAGATATTGCTCACCGGTGCCTCTTTCATTAGTTATCCCATTACTACTCAGGTTATGTTGTTTAGGTACCTCATTATGCATCAGACACTCACATACCCTACACATGCTTTTCTACGACTCGCATGGCTCAAACAATTCATGTAGTAATGGCTCATGGGATGGAGGAACAAGCTTTGGTGGGGTTTAAAAGTAAAGGCTATGCAGTACTTGGGATTCAATTTAATGCAATCGCGACTCAATGATGTAAGAATAAGATAGAGTCAATAGGTACTATATGTATGCAAGCATGTGGTTGTGCTTGCCTGGCAGCTCAGTTGAAGCGAGAGATGGATCTGGGTACAACTCCTGTGATTCCTGGTAATTCTCCTGCTGGGCGTCTATTCGAAGAAGAACCAAACAAACAAGGGCCAACATAAATAAAGTGCACAAGCATATGAATTAAAATGCGACAAGAAAACAAGCATGCCATGATGAATGATGCACAATTTACATGGCTTTAAAGTAGCATGGCATGGTGAGGTGTGGGGTACAAGAATAAAGCATTTTATTATTTGTTTGGTCAAGTTTTATTGCCATAAACAGTTCTGATTTTTAAATATGACATGATGCATGCTTCAATTTAGAACAAGGAGTGCATAGATAGAACGGGCTCGTCGCGCTGACCGATTTAGACATATTATTTGTCAAATTTGGAGTTGTAGAATTAAAGTTATTAATTTATTAAGAAAAGGGCATTTTATTTGTAATTTTAATCATGTCGAAAATTTAAAGTGTTCAAACATTATTTTGAATAGCATATTTGAATTCCTCACATTTTTCTGATTCAAAAACATATATCATTTGTATTATTTGGATTTATAATATTAAAGTTATTTAAAAACAGATTTGAATTTGAATTTAAACATTTCCTGAAAAGATTAAAACAAACAGATAAACAGAAAACCTTTTTATACTCAGTCAGACCCAGCCCCAGTCGCTGACGGGTGGGCCAGCTGCTGACTGGGACACACGCGCACAGAAAGGTTTTTCTCACCGCGGTCTTACCTAGCCTCTGCGAATGACAGGTGGGGCCGGCGGTTAGGGGCCCACGTGCCAGTGGCTGAGCCCGCAGAGGCTGACAGGTGGGTACGGCTGGAGCGCGGGTTGATGTTTACGAAACCCGGGGTCCCTTTTTGTAAAATGTTCACAGGGGCTGACAGGTGGGCTCGCGAGTACCGCGGGTAATCGAGACATAAAAGAGGGGGCTATTTACAAGGTAACCACGACCCGTACTGTTGCTCTTGTTTCTCTGAACCGAGCGACAGATTCGTGTTCGACTGCACGGCGCGGCGCGCGGGGGACTCGAACCCGTGACCTGGGCATGCGTGCGGAGGGCGAAGCCACTACGGTAGGGTATGGGATGGTGACAGAAGGGCGGCTGGCGGCTAGTTAGGTCCCGGCACGACGCGTCGACGTGCAGACGCTCGCGGCCACGGCGCACTGAGAGTGCTCGGCGAAACGCCTGTCGCGGCTAGGGTTTTACGGCAAGGCAGAGGGTGTCTTGGCGGGAGAGGGACTCACCACGGGGAGATTGACGGCGGCGGAACGGTGCGGGAGACGACGGAGCGGCGACGAAGCAGAGGTCAGGGAAATTAGGGTTTTGCGGTGGCCGGCGGTAGTTCTGGTGGCTGTAGAGCGGCGTCTCCTCACTAGCATGCACTGGGCGAAGCAGGGGACCCTCCTCGGCCTCCTCGACCACCTCCACGTCGCGCTCGCCTGATGGATCAAGGAAACGGCGGTGGTATTGAGGGTGATCGGCGAGATAGGAGATGGCGTCGGTGGAGAAGAAGAGGGGAGAGGGCAAGACCCTGGGGTGGATCTGGGCTGCTACCAGACGGGGAATAGGGAGTAGATAGGGACGGGGAGGGAGAGGGTGCCGTGTGGGAGCGGGGTAGAGAAAGTGGCCTCGGCACCTTTTCCTCCTCCTTCACGTGCTCGAGCTGGCTCGGCTTGAGCAGGGCAGGGGCATGGCAGGTGGCCCAGGGTGAGGACGGGGCGAGGCAGGCTCGGGTGGGACCTGCTGAGCAGCGAGAGAGAGAGAGAAGGAAAGGGGAGGCTCGGGTAGAGCTAGGTTAGGAGGGAGTAGATGTCTCGGGTTAGAGAGAGAGGGGCTGGTGGGGCCTGCTGGCAGGGAGAGGGAGAGAGGCCAGCCTCGGTATGGTGAGAGGAGGGAGGTGAGGTGAGGGTTAGGGCAAGAAGTTAGGGTTTAGGCTAAAACTAGGGTTAGAGAGAAAAAGGTGAGGGGTTAGGGTTTACTCTAGGATGCTCCTAAGATCCCACAAATATGGGTGATGGCATGGAGATTGAGAAGAGAGGAGAGGTGGGGTAGGGTTTTCTTTAATGTGGCATGATCATGTGTGAAGGAGAAAAGGGTGTGGATGATATCTCACATGATCATGCATGGCATGGATGTTGAGGGTAATGAGGTGGAGATGGTGAGAGGAAGAGAGAACAAACTCACAAGGAAAAGATCCACTCAAAAACCAAGGGCAAACCAAAAGAAAAGAAGTGGTGATGGTGTTTGCATGGCCCATGCAAAGTATTAAATGCCATGTTTTATTTTGTGAAAACAATAATACCATAACATGGCATGATTCCCATGCATTACCCAAAAGGTGGAATAAAGGCCAAGCAAAAGAAATTAGAATTGAATCCATCCCAACCCACATGAGCTAGAGTAAATGCCAAAATAAAATAAAAGCCCATGGGTAAATAGGGTGGTGGAATTATAAGGTGGTGATAAATAAAGGTGGTGGAGTGGAATAAAAGATATGCCCCAACTCAATTTGGGCACCAAGCATTTATCAAGAATCAAATACAATTTACCAAGAGCCAAATACAATAATAATGCATATGAGAGAAGAACCAATGGATAAAGGTTTTATATGATGCTCAAATGTAAGGTGGCATGATGACATGAGCATGACATAATTATGATGCAACAATTATATGTAGGAAGTAGCCATTATATTACTATACCAAGTAGCATTATAATTTTTAGACAATTGGGATGCTACAACTCTCCCCCACTAAACAGGAATCTCGTCCCGAGATTCTAGGAAGAAGAAGAAGACTCAAAGAGGGTAGGATACTTGGCACGGAGCTCATCTTCACGTTCCCAAGTGGCTTCATCAACGGAATGGTGCAACCACTGCACCTTGCAGAACTTGATGGACTTGTTGCGAGTCCTTCTTTCTGCGACTTCTTGAATTTTTATGGGGTGTTCTTGATAAGACAGATCTTCTTAGAGATTGATGAGTTCATGGTCCATGGTTCTACCGGGATCCTTGAAGCACTTCTTGAGTTGGGAGATGTGGAAAACATCATGGACCTTGAGTTTTTCAAGGAGCTCAAGAGCATAAGCAACTTCTCCTCTCCTTCCACGAATTTTGAAAGGACCGATGTATCTAGGAGCCAGCTTTCCTTTGATACCAAAGCGGTGCGTGCCTCTCATGGGAGTGACACGAAGGTAAACGAGATCACCAGGGACATACTCCATGTCCGTGTGCTTTCTGTCATAATTGCTCTTCTGGCGACTTTGAGCAATCTTCAGATTTTCAAGAATGATGTGAACCTTCTCCTTCGCTTGAGTTACAATGTCAGGGCCAAACAATATTCTTTCACCTGCGCCCGACCAACCAATCGGAGTTCTGCACTTGCAACCATAGAGAGCCTCAAATGGTGCCATCTTTAGACTTTTCTAGAAGCTGTTGTTGTAAGAGAATTCAGCATAAGGAAGACATTCTTCCCACTTCATGCCGAAAGAGATAACGCAAGCACGGAGCATATCTTCCAGAATCTGATTGATCCTTTCAACTTGTCCTTGCGACTGAGGGTGGTAAGCTGTGCTGAAGTTCAATTTTGTTCCCAAAGAATTTTGGAAACTTCCCCAGAACTTGGAAGTGAAGATGCTTCCACGGTCTAAACTGATCTCAAGAGGAACTCCATACAGAGAGACAATTCTGTTGATATAGAGCTCAGCCAACTGAATTGCAGAAATTGTTTCTTTGACTGGAAAGAAGTGAGCTACTTTAGAAAGCCTGTCGATGACAACAAAGATTGCATTGTTGCCCTTCTGTGACCTTGGAAACCAGTGATGAAGTCCATCTCTACTTTCTCCCATTTCCATTCCGGAGGCTTCAATGGTTGTAGAAGACCGGACGGTTTCTGATGGACAGCTTTAACTCTGCGACAGACATCGCACTCCGAGACATACTTGGCACAATATCGTTTCAACCCAGGCCACCAATATTGTGTTTTCAAGTCCATGTACATCTTAGTGCTGCCAGGGTGGATAGAAAGAACAGAATCATGCGCCTCCTTAAGAACTTGCTCTCTTAACCCCGGGTAGTTCGGAACAAACATCCGGTGTTCAAAGAAAAGTGTACCTTGGTCGTCAACGTGGAAAGACTCATACTTTGGAAGATGAATGTTGGAGATGATCTTTTTAGTGTAAGGATCACCAAGTTGAATGGAGCGGACCTTTTCTTCCAAAAGAGGTGTTGCTAGAAGGTTCAGAAGATACCCTCGCTCCACAATTTCAAGGTTGAGCTTGCGGAATTCCTCACACAAAAGAGGTTGTTGTTCTTCCACCATGAGGTTGTTGACATAAGCTTTTCGGCTGAGAGCATCGGCCATGACATTAGCTTTGCTCGGAGTGTAGTTGATGGTTAAATCGAAATCAGTTATTGCTTCAATCCACCTCCTCTGACGAAGGTTGAGATCATGCTGTGTGAATATATACTTCAGACTCTTGTGATCAGAAAAGATCTCACAACGGTTGCCAAGCAAGTAATGCCTCCATACTTTCAAAGCAAAGACAACTGCTACGAGTTTGAGGTCATGTGTAGGATAGTTGATCTCATGCGTCTTCAACTGTCGAGAGGCATAAGCAACAACTTGCTTTTCTTGCATAAGGACCGCACCCAATCCTTGCAATGAGGCGTCACCGAATATCTGGAAAGGCTTTCATGTATCTGGAGGAACCAAGACTGGTGTGGAAGTGAGCTTCTCTTTGAGTGTTTCAAAGCTTGCTTGACATGCAGGAGTCCAAAGGTATTTCTTGCCTTTCTTCAGGAGATCGGTAAGAGGCTTCGCAATCTTCGAGAAGTTTTGAACGAATGGACGGCAGTAACTGGCCAAACCAAGGAAACTCCGGACTTCTTTGACATTTATGGGTGGAAGCCAGTCCATAATTGTCTTAATAGTTTCTGGGTTGACGGCAATGCCCTTGGCAGAGATGACGTGACCAAGGTAGGTGACTTGTGGCAGCCAAAACTCACACTTGGAGAACTTTGCATACAAGCGGTTCTCATGAAGCTTGTTTAGGACACACCGAAGGTGTTCTTCATGTTCTTCTTTTGACTTAGAATAGACTAGAATGTCATCCAGATAAACCACAACGAACTTATCAAGATACTCCATGAAAACCGAGTTCATAAGCCTCGAGAAGGTGGCAGGTCCGTTGGTGAGACCGAAAGACATGACCGTGTACTCGTACAGGTCATAGCGGGTGGTGAAAGCTGTTTTAGGAACATCTTCCTTGCGAATCTTGATTTGATGGTAACCACTTCTCAAATCAAGCTTAGAGAATACCACAGCTCCAGCTAGCTGATCGAAAAGATCATTAATCCGCGGAAGGGGATATTTATTCTTGATGGTTTTAGCATTGAGTGCTCGATAGTCAACATAGAGTCTATCAGTCTTGTCTCGCTTGTTCACAAAGATGGTTGGGCTACCCCAAGAAGAAGTACTGTGCTGAATGAAACCCAACTTCTCTTGTTCAGCCAGCTGACGTTTGAGTTCAGCCAACTCGGCAGGACCCATTTTATAAGACCGCTTGGAGATAGGAGCGGTACCAGGTTCAAGTTCAATCACAAACTCAACCTCATGATCTGGAGGCATACTTGGCAACTCTTCAGGAAAAACATCTGGAAACTCATAGACTACCGGAACACTCTGAATACCTTCCATAGCATCATCATTCAGAGCCGCCAAAGAGAAAAACTGAATTGTAGGAGTCAGACTTGGAGAATAGACTATATGGCCTTCAGGAATTTTCAGAGAAACCGAGCGTTCAACACAATCAATCACAGCTGCATTTGCTGTTAACCAATCCATGCCCAATATAACATCAATATCAGAGTTGCCCAGAATAATTAAGGAAGCCGGAAACGAAGAGCCACCAATCTCAATTTGATTGCCATGGCTGATATGAGTAGCCCTCATGTTTGACCCAGGAGATTGTACCACAAGACGATGCAATAAAGGAATCATAGCCAGATCATGCTCATGCGCAAACTTGTGAGAAACAAAAGAATGGGAAGCACCAGAATCAAACAAAACTCATGCAGGGACTGAGTTAACAGGAAGCATACCCATCACAACTCCAGGTGTATTGTCAGCTTGAGCGGCGTTGACACAGTTGGCACGAGCAACCGTAGACCCAGGCTTAGTGTTGATGTTGAGAGCCCGAGGTGGAGGTGCACGAACCATAGGAGAACTTGCCGCAGGTCTTGGAGGTGGTGGTGGAAGAGCTTTGTTGTTCATAGGACAATTCCAGTGCTGATGCCCAGTGTTTCCACGAGTATAGCAAGCACCAGGTGGACGTGGAGCAACGTAGCCAGGGACTCCGCCAAGCGCTCCAGGGTAGTTGTGGTTGTAGCCCCTAGGAGCCGTAGTGAAGGAGTTTGGTGGCCTTGCCGCATAGCTTGACGGTCTTGGTGGAGCCGGGAGCGACGGTGGGGTGTTAGGAACCCAGACACGACGCTTAGAAGGAGCTGTCATAGCTGAAGAGCTTGCTGCATCACGGCTGTGTTTCTTTGACTCCACAAACACTTGCCTACTTGCTTGTTCCTGCAGAGCTGTGTGTTGGAGTTCCAGAAAATACGCCGGCCTTGCATGAGTGATTGCATATTTGATGGATGCATTGAGGCCTTGCCGGAACCTCTTTTGCTTCTTCTTGTCATCAGAGATCTCATCGCCACCATACCGAGAAAGGTTCATGAAGTTTCTGATGTAGGTATTGACATTGTCAGTGCCCTGCTTGAGGTTGAGAAACACTTCCTTCATCCTTTCCATGACAATTTCTGACAGATATTGCTCTTTGAAAGCCCCAGTGAATTGTTCCCAAGTAGGCTGAAAACCAGAGAGGTCTGCCTTGAGGTAATTTTCCCACCACAGAGCTGCATCTCCCTTCAGAAGGTGAGTGGCACATTTGACCCATTCATGCTCGAGAACATCCGAAGTCATTAGCAACCTTGACACTTCCCGCAGCCAATCATCCGCATCAAGTGGCTGATCAGACACCTCAAATTGGCGTGGGTTGAACTTCAGAAAACTCTTGATGTCTCCTCGCTTGGGAGGTGGAGGTAGCGGAACAAACTCATTCCTCCTCACACTTTCTTCGAAGCGCTGCTGGTTCTGCTGCATAGTGCCCAAGGCATTTGCAATACTTGCCAAAGCAGCCCCCAGTTCAGGTGGTATGTCCTCCTCAGAACGGCGTGGTGGTGCCATCCTGTGATTGATAAAAACACAAGTCAGTACTGTGATGGAGAATAATAATAATCCAAAATAGTACCAAAATGGAATTAACCAAGATTAAAGCATACAATTCACTGAGATGATATTAAAATATCAACAAAGTTCAAGGCACCTAGAAGATATTAAGCATAACGCACACGACTAAACAAGGAGTGTGGTACACAAACTAACAAAGAAAAATTTTCCGCAAATTTCGGCATTAAAATACCACTATATGCGCAAAACCACTTCACGAATCAAGATTAGTAACTCTACCAATTCAATATACAAGAGCAAATGATAAAAGTAGTGGTATGTTCGTGACTCCATCTCGCACTCAAATCATTACTCCGCACATGAACAAGTAAAACACATATGCCAACACCTTCTTCTTAAGATGAACCTAAAGATTGGTAACTACGAAAAAGAACACCCCAACAAGATAACGTCGGATAACAAAGAGTAAGATAGATCGCATCGGTATACAACGAATCAGATAGATCACGTTGGTTTACAAAGGCATGTCGGTATGGAATGTACCAACAGTTGATAACCAAAAGGCAGATAGTGATAACATTTGGATGCAACAGATAGACAAGGAATTCACACATGCACACACACACACATATACACATACAACCTATGGTACTACGGAACCCAGAACACGTGAATCCTAGTTTGAATTTTTAGAAGCGGATTGAAAATGTTACACTTCCTTACTAGAAAAAGGGTGGGTGGGTGGGTAAGAAGAAAAATGGAAGCAGCCCTACTCTCATGTTTGTTTTTCCCTAGTATACATAGCTACCAAAAATATTTGCTAGACTGACAACGACCATTTTGGCTGAGACCCTCAAGGGCGGGACGGCTCTGATACCAATTGTAACTACCTCGGTGAATTACGCTCTTAGTTACATGCCTAGATGAACGAAAGTGGTTAAAATAGTACGGCGGGGCCCGGGGCCACTCACGGTAGACCTTTCGGCCGTCCTAACCACTTTCAGAGCATCGGGACAAGAACGAGCGGCGTAATCGGCAGGCGAAGGGATCAACTACATACACAAGTGAGTATGTATGCAAGCCACATACAACAGTTCTCAGAGCCATTCCATCTAAAAGAAATAGAAATATTGCAATGCCATACAGCAAGATTCAAATATCCTAGATAGAGATAATATTTCAGGATAGCTCCTCATACATCAAACATCAGAGTATCAGGCGAAAGCGGAAAGCAAGATCCGAGTACTGATAAGAAGCAAATCGGTATAAGATACCACATAAATAAACACATCCCGCCCACAGATCTCACGGATCCCCGTTCCCGGAATCTCTACACCGAGTGATCGTTGCCAACATCATCCGTCTCCTCCACCCAGTATCTAGCTTGCGAGTACACCTATTCATCTGAATCAAACAATTTATCGTGTGAGACCCTAGGGGTACTCAGCAAGTCTTTATGCCTCTAAAGGGGACACAACCTGGGGTGACGCAATTGCAGCAAAAGATAATAACTAACAAGTCTAAAGATACTCGCTAACCATCCGCCTAACCAATGATAGACGGATGTCCGTTAATTAAGAACAACAGTTATAACAGTATAATTATCAGATCCATCCTCCTCCTCGCTTACCAACGAGGAAGCGGACGAACAACCCCCATCCGTTGGCAGTTTTATTAACCATTCCATGAGTATTGCACTGCTTACTAGTCAGGTACTTAGTTAATTTAAAAGCGGTACTTTAGTGAGACTTGTCTATGATCGAGAAACTGTGCTCCAAGTCATCCATAACCGCGGACACGGCTTTCAGAAAGATTTACCCTGCAGGGGTGCACGAATAGCAACACACACTCGATCAACCTCGGAAAAACCAACTCAAAACCCAACGAGGCATTCACGACAAAGCGATCACAGGATTCAGTAATATTTTAGGGGGCCACCCCATTAAGCTACCCGCAACGAAGCTAGCTGACTCCGAGACGGACTCAAGGTTTGTGTGGACGGCGGTAAACAACTGGGAACCCGAAAATATGACTGGGCTTGTCGATACAGCGAAAACATGTCACGATCCAAAACAGTACAGGTGCTCCACGCACAATCTTAAATAAAACAGTAAAATGGCATAAGTACAGGATAATAATAAAGCCCCAAACTAATTGTGGCCCCAAGAAATAGAAAGAAATCAAGCTCTGGCTTAGGGGGTCCATAAGGCCTCCCGGATGTGGATAGTGCGAATAGTCAAGGAACAGGAATCAAGTACTGGGGGTCCTACGGGACACAAGTGAGCATGAAGAACCAAATAGCAGATATTGCTCACCGGTGCCTCTTTCATTAGTTATCCCATTACTACCCAGGTTATGTTGTTTAGGTACCTCATTATGCATCAGACACTCACATACCCTACACATGCTTTTCTAAGACTCGCATGGCTCAAACAACTCATGTAGTAATGGCTCATGGGATGGAGGAACAAGCTTCGGTGGGGTTTAAAAGTAAAGGCTATGCAGTACTTGGGATTCAATTTAATGCAATCACGACTCAATGATGCAAGAATAAGATAGAGGCAATAGGTACTATATGTATGCAAGCATGTGGTTGTGCTTGCCTGGCAGCTCAGTTGAAGCGAGAGATGGATCTGGGTAGAACTCCTGTGATTCCTGGTAATTCTCCTGCTGGGGGTCTATTCGAAGAAGAACCAAACAAACAAGGGCCAACATAAATAAAGTGCACAAGCATATGAATTAAAATGCGACAAGAAAACAAGCATGCCATGATGAATGATGCACAATTTACATGGCTTTAAAGTAGCATGGCATGGTGAGGTGTGGGGTACAAGAATAAAGCATTTTATTATTTGTTTAGTCAAGTTTTATTGCCACAAACAGTTCTGATTTTTAAATATGGCATGATGCATGCTTCAATTCAGAACAAGGAGTGCATAGATAGAACGGGCTCGTCGTGCTGACCGATTTAGACATATTATTTGTCAAATTTGGAGTTGTAGAATTAAAGTTATTAATTTATTAAGAAAAGGGCATTTTATTTGTAATTTTAATCATCTCGAAAATTTAAAGTGTTCAAACATTATTTTGAATAGCATATTTGAATTCCTCACATTTTTCTGATTCAAAAACATATATCATTTGTATTATTTGGATTTATAATATTAAAGTTATTTAAAAACATATTTGAATTTGAATTTAAACATTTCCTGAAAAGATTAAAACAAACAGATAAACAGAAAACCTTTTTATACTCAGTCAGACCTAGCCCCAGTCGCTGACGGGTGGGCCAGCTGCTGACTAGGACACACGCGCACATAAAGGTTTTTCTCACCGCGGTCTTACCTAGCCTCTGCGAATGACAGGTGGGGTCGGCGGTTAGGGGCCCACGTGCCAGTGGCTGAGCCCGCAGAGGTTGACATGTGGGTACAGCTGGAGCGCGGGTTGATGTTTACGAAACCCGTGGTCCCTTTTTGTAAAATGTTCACAGGGGCTGACAGGTGGGCTCGCGAGTACCGCGGGTTGAGCGAGAGATAAAAGAGGGGGCTATTTACAAAGTTACCACGGCCCGTACTGTTGCTCTTCTTTCTCTGAACCGAGCGACAGATTCGTGTTCGACCGCACGGCGCGGCGCGCGGAGGACTCGAACCCACGACCTGGGCGTGCGTGCGGAGGGCGAAGCCGCTGCGGTAGGGTATGGGATGGTGACAGAAGGGCGGCTGGCGGCTAGTTAGGTCGCGGCACGACGTGCCGACGTGCAGACGCTCGCGGCCACGGCGCACTGAGAGTGCTCGGCGAAACGCCTGTCCCGGCTAGGGTTTACGGCGAGGCAGAGGGTGTCTAGGCGGGAGAGGGACTCACCGCAGGGAGATTGACGGCGGCGGATCGATGCGGGAGACGACGGAGCGGCGAGGAAGCAGAGGCTGGGGAAATTAGGGTTTTGCGGTGGCCGGCGGTAGTTCTGGTGGCTGCAGAGCGGCGTCTCCTCGCTGGCGTGCACTGGGCGAAGCAGGGGACCCCCCTCGGCCTCCTCGACCACCTCCACGTCGCGCTTGCCTGATGGATCGAGGAAACGGCGGTGGTACTGACGGTGATCGGCGAGAGAGGAGATGGCATCGGTGGAGAAGAAGAGGGGAGAGGGCAAGACCCTAGGGTGGATCTGGGCTGCTACCAGACGGTGAAGAGGGAGTAGATAGGTACGGGGAGGGAGAGGGTGCCGTGTGGGAGCGAGGTAGAGAAAAGTGGCCTCGACACCTTTTCCTCCTCCTTCACGTGCTCGAGCTAGCTCGGCTTGAGCAGGGCAGGGGCATGGCAGGTGGCCCAAGGTGAGGACGAGGCGAGGCAGGCTCGGGTGGGACCTGCTAAGCAGCGAGAGAGAGAGAGAGAGAGAGAGAGAGAGAGGAGAGAGAGAGAGAGAGAGAGAGAGAGAGAGAGAGGGAAAGGGAAGGCTCGGGTAGAGCTAGGTTAGGAGGGAGTAGATGTCTCGGGTTAGAGAGAGAGGGGCTGGTGGGGCCTGCTGGCAGGGAGAGGGAGAGAGGCCAGCCTCGGTATGGTGAGAGGAGGGAGGTGAGGTGAGGGTTAGGGCAAGAAGTTAGGGTTTAGGCTAAAACTAGGGTTAGAGAGAAAAAGGTTATAGAGGGGTTAGGGTTTACTCTAGGATGCTCCTAAGATCCCACAAATATGGGTGATGGCTTGGAGATTGAGAAGAGAGGAGAGGTGGGGTAGGGTTTTCTTTAATGTGGCATGATCATGTGTAAAGGAGAAAAGGGTGTGGATGATATCTCACATGATCATGCATGGCATGGATGTTGAGGGTGATGAGGTGGAGATGGTGAGAGGAAGAGAGAACAAACTCACAAGGAAAAGATCCACTCAAAAACCAAGGGCAAACCAAAAGAAAAGAAGTGGTGATGGTGTTTGCATGGCCCATGCAAAGTATTAAATGCCATGTTTTATTTTGTGAAAACAATAATAACATAACATGGCATGATTCCCATGCATTACCCAAAAGGTGGAATAAAGGCCAAGCAAAAGAAATTAGAATTGAATCCATCCCAACCCACATGAGCTAGAGTAAATGCCAAAATAAAATAAAAGCCCATGGGTAATTAGGGTGGTGGAATTATAAGGTGGTGACAAAGAAAGGTGGTCGAGTGGAATAAAAGATATGCCCCCAACTCAATTTTGGCACCAAGCATTTATCAAGAATCAAATACAATTTACCAAGAGCCAAATACAATAATAATGCATATGAGAGAAGAACCAATGGATAAAGGTTTTATATGATGCTCAAATGCAAGGTGGCATGATGACATGAGCATGACATAATTATGATGCAACAATTATATGTAGGAAGTAGCCATTATGTTACTAGACCAAGTAGCATTACAATTGTTAGAAAATTGGGATGCTACACGTTGGCAGTCTTATTAACCATTCCATGAGTATTGCACTATTTACTAGTCAGGTATTTAGTCAGATTTAAAGCGGTACTTTAGTTATACTTGTCTATGATCGAGAAAGTGTGCTCCAAGTCGTCCATAACCTGCGACACGGCTTTCAGAAAGATTTACCCTGCAGGGGTGCACAAATAGCAACACACACTTGATCAACCAAATCAAAACCCAACGAGGCATTCACGACAAAGCGATCACAGGATTCAGAAATATTTCAGGGGGCCACCCCACTAAGCTACCCGCAACGAAGTTGGCTGGCTCCAGAATGGACCCAGGGTTTGTGTGGACGGCGGTAAACGACTGGGAACCCGAAAGTGTGACTGGGCTTGTCGATATAGCGAAAACGTGTCACGATCCAAAACAGTATAGGTGCTCCACGCACAGTCGTAAATAAAATAGTAAGGCATGGCATAAGTACAGGATAGTAATAAAACCCCAAACTAGTTTGTGGCCCCAAGAAATAGCAATGAATCAAGCTCTGGCTCAGGGGGGTCCATAAGGCCTCCCGGATGTGGATAGTGCGAATAGTCAAGGAACAGGAATCAAGTACTCGGGGTCCTACGGGACACAAGTGGGCAGAAAAACCAAATAACAGATATTGCCCACCGGTGCCTCTTTCATTAGTTATCCCATTACTACTCAGGTTATGTTGTTTAGGTACCTCATTATCCATCAGACACTCACATACCCTACACATGCTGTTCTACGACTCGCATGGCTCAAACAACTCCTGTAGTAATGACTCATGGGATGGAGGAACAAGCTTCGGTGGGGTTTAAAAGTAAAGGCTATACAGTACTTGGGATTCAATTTAATGCAATCACGACTCAATGATGCAAGAATAAAATAGAGGCAATAGGTACTATATGTATGCAAGCATGTGGTAGTGCTTGCCTGGCAGCTCAGTTGAAGCAAGAGACGGATCTGGTTAGTACTCCTGGGATTCCTGATATTTCCCCTGCTCGGCGTCTATTCGAAGAATAACCAAACAAACAAGGGCCAACACAAATAAAGTGCACAAGCATATGAATTAAAATGCGACAAGCAAACAAGCATGCCATGATGAATGATGTGCAATTTACATGGCAATAATGTAGCATGGCATGGGTGAGGTGTGGGGTACAAGAATAAGGCATTTTATTGAGTTTTAGTCATGTTTTGCTCTCAAATAAGTTGTTGTATACTTTATATTTATATGATGCATGCTGCAATTCAGAACATGGAATGCATAGTTAGAACGGGCTCATCGTGCTGATCGATTTAGACATATTATTTGTCAAATTTGGAGTTGTGGATTTAAAGTTATTAATTAATTAAGAAAAGGAATTTTTAATGCAATTAAACAATTTCGAAAATTTAAAATAGTCAAACATTCCTTTTGGATGGCATGTTTGAAATCCTCACATTTTTCTGATTCGAAAACACATATTATTTGTATTATTTGGATTTACCAATTAAAAGTTATTAATTTCTGGATATTAAAACATATTAAGTATTTCTAGGAATTATTTTTATTAAAATAAAAAGGATCTGGAACTTTTGTCACCGGCTCAGACTTACCCACGGTGACCGACACGCGGGCCAGGGTCAGGAGCGGGGCCACCTGCGTGCGCGCCCAGCCCGGACGCGACACGTGGGCGAGCCGAGGACGGCGGGGTGAAATTTTGAAAACTCCAGGGGGCTGCGGGCAAAAGCGTCATTGACGACGGACAGAACTGAAATTTTTACACGCGAAAAAGGTTAGCTGATCTAGATTTTGGAGGACGATGTCGAGCGATTCGTTGGGAATTTGAAGATGATGTAAAAACAAAAAGTGTAGATCTCACTTCGCTCTACAAAGTTCGTGTTTGGTGTTTCGGAGGGGGTGTACTGTATCAATGGTAAAAACATGATGAACAGAGGTGTCTCTACGGTTTAAAACTGACGGGCAGTTTTCAGAAAACGGCTGAGATCGGACTGGGTTGCGATGACGATTGCGACCAAACGGCGGCGAATTTCGCCCTACCGTAAAAAGGAAAGTTGTAGAGGGTGGATCGGGCTACAACTTTGGTGTTTGGGGATTTTGCGAAGGAGGACTGCAGCGGACGGGGCAAGGCGAAGAACAGAGGGTGCGCGCAGTTTCGCTGCTGCTGTTGGTCGCGCGTGTGGCGAGTGCTGCCTGCTTGCGCGCGGCGTGCGTCGTGCGAGAGGCGGTTGCGCGCTGTGCCGGCTGTAAAGAGGGGGAGGTGGAGCTCACCGAGACAGTACAAAGGCATCGACGGAGCTCGGCCAGAGGAGAGGAGGGAGATGGCGGTGGCGGGTGCTGCAGGGACGTCGAGGTCGCAGACGAGGTTCATGGCCTACGGCACGCGTCCTTCCGCTTCTCCACCTCGCTCCATGTACTGCGCGGCTCCAGCATGAACCCAGGTAGCTCATGGGCAAGGTGGCCAGGCTCCAGCAGAGCGTCAGTTTGTCGGCATGGCGAGACATTGTGGAGAGGAAGGAAGGGATAAGCCAAGATGGATCTCGAGGGAGGATGTTGGGGAGGATGGGGCTTTCCTGCCTCTGCTACTTTAAGACGGGATAAGGGAGGGCGAGCACACGAGCGGCGTGCCATGGGATGCACTGCTGGCGTCAGGGTGCACGTGAGCAGCGAGAAGATAAACATGAGCATGGCTTGAGTCTGGTCGGGCTGCAACAGGGCGGGGCGACCAACTCAGGTGGGGTTTGGTTCGGTCGGAAGCAAGAGAGGGTGCAGCCAGGGCCGGGCTGGCCTGGACCTGATCGATTGGTTCAGAGAAGAAGGCAACATTGCAGCTGGGTTCACCTCGTTTACTGGATTTGCTAGGTATGCAAGCATGTCGTTGCACCGATAGAGGTGGAGGACTCAACATTGTTAGCTAGATCTATCTAGAGTTGCAACGGGTGGTGCAAAACAAGAGAGAGAGAGGGTTTTAGCTAGCTGGGATGTTTAGCTAGGATAAAGATAGAGAGAGAGAGAGATTCACATGTGTGGATGGAGTGGTGCTCATGCACCCCCCGGTAGGATAGAAGATTTATCTAGCTAGGAAAAGAAACTAGGTTGTGGAGAGAGAGATATGATCTAGAGAGAGTAGGTATATAGGTCACATACACACACTACTCATGCATGGCATATACTCCTACACACATACAATTGCATGCATGCATGGCATATATCTAAAAAGAGTGTGTGTATGGGTACATGCTCACGGTTAGCTAGGATTAGAAGGTGTGTGTGTATGTGTAGCTAGGTTTAGCTAGCTTAGGGATAGAAGGAGGGAGGTGTTCTACAAAAATTAGAGAGGGGAAGGAATTGATGGGTAGATAAGTGGTTTGCACCACATTCAAATAAACCAAAAACTCCAAAAGGAAGTGAGTAGAAAGGATGGTACATGGAAGTGTTATTATTTCATGTGGCTAAGGAGTGTCCTAGTATTTCATGTGGCATAGGCAAAGGGAATATATGGCATGTGCTAAAGCAAAGGAATAAAAAAGAGGATGGCACACACACATAGATAGAAGAGAGATAGAGGCAAGATAGAATTGCAAGTTGACTAGATCCATATATTTCAAATGAGCATGAGTTCAAATACACAAGGCAAAAAAAATATTATCCCACTTGACAACATATGGTAGAATAAAAAAATGGATTCACGGAAGAGATGAATTTGACAAGTTAGTAGGTGGAAGGAATTAGAGAGATAGGCCCCCAACTCAATTTGGGCATTAACAATATATCAAGAGCCAACTACAATGTATCAAGAGGCAAATACAATTAATAAATGCATATGAGAGAAAAACCAAATGAAAAGGGTTTTATATGATGCTCAAATGCAAGGAGGCATGATGACATGAGAATGATATAACAATTATGCAACTAATCATATGTAGGAAGTAGCATTATATAGACTAGGCTAGTAGCATTGCAATTGTTAGACAATTGGGATGCTACATAGCGGCTCCTAGCAGAACGTGCCAACTCCCAAGTACCAATAAGTCATGACGACATACCTTTCCAATGCGACTTTCATCTGAGTCCCTTTTGCCTCACGATATACCTTGTCGGACTATAGGAGAATGATCATCATCCCTTAAATAGTCCGACTCTCTTTCTCGATCTGAGATAACTGATTCATCCGACTAACTCTTAGTCGGTTGCCTCGGTTAACACTTAACCGTGACGCGCATGGCCATGCTTTCTGAATCATATCTTCCGAGAGGGCCCAGAGAATATTTCTCCAGATGGAGGGGCAAAATCCCATCTTGGTCATTTACATCACGCAGCTTGATTCACAGTCGACCCGAACTCCGCCTTTATAACTGCCCATTGATAGAACAACGTTTGACAGAACCTAAGTCGGTGACCCTCAACTCGGATTGTGCAATAACCTCAGGTCTAAGCCGTTACATTGATTGAGATATGCAAATGACGACTTGTTTGTTGCATCTCAATATGGGTCAGTCCGACTCGCTAAACTCTTTAGCCGAATCCGTGTAAGTCGGAATAGCATCTCCATGCCCATGACAAGTGGAACCTAGTCATCTGCCGACTTTCACATTGGTCTAAGTTGTGTGTCCGACACAACCTCAATGACCAAGGACAATTAGTATGAACAACATGAATATGCAGTTCCACAATCGAATCACATATTCAATGATACATATCAGTAGTTCATACATGGACCGTAACCTTATGAATACAGAGGAATAACATCATACATGATTGCCTCTAGGGCATATTCCCAACAGTCTCCCACTTGCACTAGAGTCAATCTTCCGACATCACATGTCTAGGCATCTAATGCCCATTGCTCTCTGGTGCGCCTCATGCTTTGGTTGTCGAAGTGGCTTGTCAACGGATCTGCAATGTTTGCATCCATGTGTACCTTGCATAACTTGATATCACATTGATCCACGAACGAGCGAATAAGGTGGTACCGCATGAGTATATGTTTGTTATTCTGGTGTTGTCTAGGTTCCTTGGCTTGTGCAATAGCACCATTGTTGTCACAATACACGTCTAACGGATTGGACGAGCCCTGAACCACACCAAGATCCATGAGGAAATTCCTCATCCAAACGGCTTCCTCTGAGGCAGCAATATACTCAGCCTCTGTCATAGACGTAAACACCGTTTCTTGCTTGGAACTCTTCCAGCTCATAGCCCCTCCGTTTATTACAAACACATATCCGGATTGCGAACGAGAATC
Organism: Avena eriantha; assembly: GCA_910589775.1. Lineage (NCBI taxonomy): Eukaryota > Viridiplantae > Streptophyta > Magnoliopsida > Poales > Poaceae > Avena > Avena eriantha. Next base: position 28,551 of record CAJUXJ010001172.1, read on the forward strand.
ATCCGAGACAGTGAGATAACTCGCATCCGTGTAACCCTTTACACTAAGTTCATCCTCACCTCCATAAACCAGGAACATATCCTTAGTCCTTCTCAAGTACTTGAGGATATTTTTAGCCGCTGCCTAGTGGATCTCTCTAGGGTCAGCTTGGTATCTGCTCACAACACTTAGAGCTTAGGAAACATCCGGCCTAGTACAAATCATAGCATACATGATGGATCCGATTGCAGAAGCATACGGAATCACACTCATCCGACTTTGCTCATCAGTTGTCGAAGGACACTAAGTCTTGCTAAGTTTTACACATGGGACATCGGTAAGAACCCCTTCTTTGATGATTCCATGTTGAACTTCTTCAACACTTTGTCCAAATATGTACTCTGACTCAATCCAATGAGCCGCCTTGATCTATCTCTATAGATCCGGATTCCTAGTATGTAAGTCGCCTCACCCAAGTCTTTCATCGAAAAACTCTTTTCCAATGATTCCTTGGTCTCTTACAACATCTGGACATCATTTATAATCAGCAATATGTCATCCACATATAGGATCAGAAAGTTTACTTTGCTCCCACTAAACTTCTTGTATAAACAAGAATCATGATCACTCTTGATGAAGCCAAACGATTTGACTACCTCATCAAAGCGAATGTTCCAACTCCGAGATGCTTGCTTCAACCCATAAATGGATTTCCGAACTTTGCATACCTTGTCAGCATTAGCTGGATCGACAAAACCCTCGGGCTGTATCATATACACGTCCTCGGTTAAATTTCCATTAAGGAAAGCCGTCTTGACATCCATCTACCATATCTCATAGTCGAAATAGGCTGCTATAGCTAACATGATCCGAACTGATTTAAGCATCGCTATCGGAGAGAAAGTCTCATCGTAGTCAACTCCTTGAACTTGTCGGAACCCCTTCGCGACAAGCCATGCTTTATAGATAGAAACATTTCTATCCATATTAGTTTTCTTCTTAAAGACCCATTTGCACTCAACGGATCTTGCACCGTCTGGCAGATCAACCAAGTTCCAAACTTGATTTTCATCCATGGACTTTAACTCGGATCTCATGGTTCCAAGCCATGACTCGAAATCAGAACCCAGCATCACTTCCAAATAGGTTGTCGGCTCATCACTGTCCAACATCATCACATCACGAACACTTCGCAATCTGGCCGATCTTCGCAGTGTTGGTGTAGTTTCCGGCTCAGGTACCACGTCCGGCTCAACCTCTAAGGCTTTTGCCGACTCGCTGCTAGCCGGTATCTCTTGAATTTCTTCGAGATGCACCGTACTCCCACTGACTCCCCGACTGAGGAACTCTTTCTCAAGGAAGACACCGTTTCGAGCGACAAACACTTTGCCCTCTTTTCGGTTGTAGAAGTAGTAACCCAAGGTTTCCCTCGGATATCCCACGAAAATACACTTATCCGACTTAGCTGTAAGCTTGTCCGACTGAATTCACTTGACAAAAGCTTCACAACCCCAAATCTTAAGAAAAGACAAACTCGGCTTCTTGCCAGTCCACATCTCATGCGGTGTCTTCTTTACCGACTTTGATGGTACTCTGTTTAGTGTGAACGCTGCAGTTTCTAGACCATAACCCCAAAATGATAAAGGCAGATCTGTCGGACTCATCATTGATCGTACCATGTCCAACAAGGTCCGATTCCTCCTTTCCGACTCACCGTTTCTCTGCGGCGTTCCTGGAGGAGTGAGCTGGGGAACTATTCCACAACTCTTCAGACGGTCATCAAACTCATGGCTCATGTACTCGCCTCCTCGGTCCGACCGAAGAAACTTTATTTTCTTGCCAAGTTAATTTTGTACCTCATTCTGGAATTCCTTGAACTTTTCAAAGGCTTCCGACTTATATTTCATCAAGTAGATATATCCATACCTACTCAAATCATCAGTGAAGGTAATGAAGTACTCATAACCACCTCTGGCTGTCGTGCTCATCGGGCCACATACATCACTATGTACTAGTCCCAATAAGTCGGACGCCCTTTGACAACTCTTTGCAAAAGGTGTCTTGGTCATCTTGCCGAGAAGGCATGATTCGCATGTCTCAATTGACTCCAAGTTGAATGAAGTTAGGAGTCCATCATCATGGAGCTTCTTCATGTGTTTCCAACTTATATGACCAAGCCGACAATGCCAAAAGCAAGTCATATTCAGATCATTTGGTTTTAACCTTTTCACATTTATGTTATAGACAGATTCACTATCAAGATTCAAAATAAATAACCCGTCCTGGACGCGCGCAAAGCCATGAAACATATCATTCAAATATAAAGAACAACCATTATTCTTAATATTCGACTCATAGCCATGTCTCATCAAACATGAGGCAGAAATGATGTTTCGACTAAGCACTGGAACATAATAACAATTATTTAGCTCCATTAAGAATCCAGAAGGTAAATGAAGTTGCATTGTGCCGACTTCCAACGCAGCGACTCTCGCTTTGTTGCCGACTCTAATGTCAACCTCGCCTCTTACAACGCTCCTAGTTCTTACCAGTCCCTACAACGAGTTGCAGATGTGAATGACTGATCCAGTATCATATACCCAAGAACTACCAAGTGCATCAGCAAGATAGATGTCTATAACATTGCAAACAAGTGTACCTGAGCTGGAAGTCACACCTCCACTCTTGGCTTTGTCAGCCAGATACTTGCTGCAATTCCCCTTCCAGTGGCCATCCGACTTGCAATAGAAGCAAGTGGATCCGGTTGTAGGAGATGGCTTAGTCCCTGAGGAAGCGCTTTGGACTGGGTCCTCCGCCTTACCTCCTGACTTTGCCTTCTTCTTCTTAGTCAAAGAACTCTTCTTGAACTTAGCCTTGTTTTGTACCATCAACACTTGACTGGCACCTTTCTTGAGATCCGCCTCAGCCTGCTTGAGCATCCCATGTAATTCAATGAGCTTCTTATCCATACCATGCAGGTGGTAGTTCGATATGAACTGGCCATATGGACTAGGAAGAGAGTTCAGAATTATGTCCGTAGCGAACTCTTCGCTAATGGGGTAGCCAAGCCTTTCTAGAGACTGCACATAACCAACCATCTTGATCACATGCGGACTCAGTGGATCGCCATCCTTAAGCTTGCAGCTCAACAAAGCATGAGAGACTTGATACCTCTCAGTCTTTGCCTGAGCCTGGAACATACTTTTGAGGCTTTCGATCATATCCTAGGCCTCAACATTCTCGAAATGCTGCTGCAAGTCCGGTTCCATGTGAGCAACCATAAGACAGCTTATCTCCGTGGATTCATCACAAATCCGATGGTAGGCATTGGTGGCTGTGACAGTCGCATTCTCATCCGGCTCAGCTGGAAGTGGGTTGTCTAGGACACGGTCCCTTTTTTCTTGTTTGAGAACAATTCTCAGATTACGATACTAGTTGGTGAAATTAGTTCCATTCAGCTTATCTTTCTCTAAGATGGTTCTCAAAGAAAAACCGGAAATCTGAGGAAGACTGCTAGGTGCCATTGATCTACAACAGAAAACATGAAAAAACACTTAAGACATGTATCCATAAAGAGCAAGCATATTAAATACTTTAATATTTATGCTCCCACTAGAACCAACACCCCTCCGATGGTTACTTAGTGATTTGGGACCCTAAATAAGCAAGTCGACTAGTGAGCTTTAGCATCACCGCTAGCCGTCAAGTGATCTAGGTAGACAACTCCTTGTCAATCGTATCTCATACGACTCCTGTTGGATGGGTGGCATCACACGCCCCAGCTCCCATCCGACCTTTCCCCGAGTCCCACAACCGTTGTGATAGACCCGTCTAGATTACCAAGTGCTTCCGCTGTAAGAGTCCGACTCGAACCCACCTAGTCGGAAAGAATTGATATCACTTCAATTTTATGAGCCCACTACCAAAAATGTCTGACTTGTGATGGTGCAGCACTGGCAGGGAAACCGACTAGACCTTCTTTGAGGGATTATTTTCTACCAACTATCTAACAGAGGTAAAACAGAGACATAACAAGAACACAAAATAAAGCAATTATAATGTGAAATGGTATGGCTCTCTTCATGGCGATCTCCATCTCCGTAAAGCCTGTAATCCGACTCGTATCAACTCTTGTCACGTGTAGTCTTACACCATGTAGCCGACTTGTACACCGACTTGCATGCCATCCGGATTCTCCAAACAACTACACTAGCTAGTAATGCAAATTACACAGAGAATCCGACACGCAGGTCATTATACAATAAGATGACAGCACCTAGGCTCCAGCCGGCTAACAAAAACCATGATACTTAGATCACGTATGGATTACACACATCACATGCACATAAGCCATACCATTGACAACATCATCCTGCAAAAACAAGTTATGCATAGATACGATATCTACCGGCGTTGTGAAACTCGCAACGACATCTAAGGCGCTACGACAGGGCGAAGCCGGCGGTCCGGACATGGATCTATAGAGATAGATCATCTGCATTCTGGACATGAATTTTGTCATCGGATAAAACAATTTTACCCAAATCCGATCCAGACTCCGATTTGACCAAACTCTTTGATCTTCGATCACCGCATCCGGGTTTACGTGTCACAGTCTACCCTGATGGCGGAAACCGACCGGTAGGGGTATGTCGTTCCACGACCTCGGCAGTTAGATCACGGAAACCAGAACATCCATTCCCCCGAGTATAGTTGATCCAATGAACTTTGTACAAAACCGATCTATCTCATAGATCGACCACCAAAACTGCAATTAGATCCAATCTAACGCCAACCGCATATCACATATGCGCGATCTCGAGCCTAAAACCAGAAGCTAACGCTCTAATACCACTGTTGGGCCACGCAGAGATAAACAAAACTTTTTCCCTACGCGGTGATCCCAAGATCCAGCTGAGGTAGAAGGCCACGAGGATTACCACTAGACGCGCAGTTGCGGAATTGATGAAGCGCGTTGCTTGATGCAGTGCAGTCCTGGCGATCCGTTCCGGTTCCACAATCCACGATCTGTTCTTTCTTCACGATCATCGAAGTGCTGAACGTACAGCACCTCCGCTGGTATCCACACGTACGAGGAGAAGCGCCGGCGATGGACTCCTAGGTCCGGTACGGTGGCAAGAGGACAAACTGGGGCTAGGGTTTCCAACACATGGAGTGACCTAACCGTGTGCTCTAAGCACCTGTGCCCCAGCTTATATAGGGAGTGAAAGTGGGCTCCACTCACTTGTGGCCCATTCACTAAAAGGCCTATATTAGTCACTTCAAGTCCAACTTGTTGACTAAATCCATGTCTCTATTTGGGTTCAACCCAAATAGACTTCCTATTTGGGTGTAACCCAAACTTGCTCCCGCTCTTAAGTGTGTGACCCGACAAGCTCATGGTAACCCGGACACGATTCCGAGTCTCACTCGTGATCGATCAGTTGGTAGTGGCCCTAGCAGAACGTGCCAACTCCAAAGTACCAATAAGTCATGAAGACATACCTTTCCAATGCGACTTTCATTAGAGTCCCTTTTGCCTCACGATATACCTTGCCAGACTATAGGCGAATGATCGTCATCCCTTAAATAGTCCGACTCTCTTTCTTGATCCGAGATAAGTGATTCATCCGACTAACTCTTAGTCGGTTGCCTCGGTTAACACTTAACCGTGACGCGCATGGCCATGCTTTCTGAATCATATCTTCCGAGAGGGCCCAGAGAATATCTCTCCAGATGGAGGGGCAAACTCCCATCTTGGTCATTCACATCACGCAGCTTGATTCACAGTCGACCCGAACTCCACCTGTATAACTGCCCATTGATGGAACAACGTTTGACAGAACCTAAGTCGGTGATCCTCAACTCGGATTGTGCAATAACCTCATCTCTAAGGATTACATTGATTGAGATATGAAAATGATGACTTGTTCGTTGCATCTCAATATGGGTCAGTCCGACTCGCTAAACTATTTAGCCGAATCCGTGTAAGTCGGAATAGCATCTCAATGCCCATAACAAGTGGAACCTAGTCATCTGCCGACTTTAACATTGGTCTAAGTTGTGTGTCTAGCACAACCTCAATGACCAAGGACAATTAGTATGAACAACATGAATATGTAGTTCCACAATCGAATCACATATTAAATGATACATATCAGTAGTTCATACATGGACCATAACCTTATGAATACACAGGAATAACATCATACATGATTGCCTCTAGGGCATATTCCCAACACCAATGTCATTGCATGTGTGTTCTTTTCACAAACCACACATGTATCCACCAGAGTCATTGCATGTATGTTCTTTCCACAAAGCACACATGGATCCACCAGAGTCATTGCATGTGTGTTCTTCTCACAAACCACATGGATCCACCAATTTCATTGCATGTGTGTTCTTTGCACAACCCACATATGGATCAACCAATGTCATTGCATGTGTGTTCTTTCCACAAACCACATATGGATCCACCAGAGTCATTGCATGTGTGTTCTTGTAATGACAAACCACATATGGATCCACCAGTGTCATTGAATGTATTTTCTTCACAAACCACATATGGATCAACCAATGTCATTGCATGTGTGCTCTTGCCACAAACCACATGGATCCACCAAAGTCATTGCATGTCTCATTTTTTCCACAAACCACATGGATCCACCAATGGCATTGCATGTCTCATTTTTTCCACAAACCACATGGATCCACCAATGGCATTGCATGTGTGTTATTGTCACAAACCACATATGGATCAACCAATGTCATTGCATGTGTGTTCTTTTGATGAACCATATACGGATCCACCAATGCCACTACATGTGTGTTCTTTCCACAAACGAATATGTATCCACCAGAGTAATTGCATTTGTGTTCTTTTCACAAACCACATATGGATCAACCAATGTCATTGCATGTGTGTTCTTTTCATTTCATAAACCACACATGGCTCCACTAGAGTCTGTGCATGTGTGTTCTTTCCACAAACCACACATGGATCCACCAGAGTCATTGCATGTGTGCTCTTCTCACAAACCATATGGATCCACCAATGTCATTGCATGTGTGTTCTTTCCACAACCCACATATGGATCAACCAATGTCATTGGATGTGTGTTCTTTCCACAAGCCACATATAGATCCACAAGAGTCATTGCATGTATGTTCTTGTAATTACAAACCACATATGGATCCACCAGTGTAATTGCATGTGTGTTCTTTTCACAAACAACATATGGATCAACCAATGGCATTGCACGTGTGTTATTGCCACAAACCACATATGGATCAACCAATGTCATTGCATGTGTGTTCTTTTCACAAACCACACATGGATCCACCAGAGTCATTGCATGTATGTTCTTTCCACAAAGCACACATGGATCCACCAGAGTCATTGCATGTCTGTTTTTTCCACAAACCAAATGGATCAACCCATGGCATTGCATGTGTGTTATTATCACAAACCACATATTGATCAACCAATTTCATTGCATGTGTGTTCTTTCCACAAACCACACATGGATCCACCAGAGTCATTACATGTCTGTTTTTTCCACAAACCACATATGTATCCACCAGAGTAATTGTATGTGTGTCCTTTTCACAAACCACATATGGATCAACCAATGTAAATGCATGTGTGTTCTTTTCACAAACCACACATGGATCCATTAGAGTCATTGTATGTATGTTCTTTCCACAAACCGCACATGGATCCACCAGGGTCATTGCATGTGTGTTATTCTCACTAACCACATGGATACACCAATGTCATTGCATGTGTGTTATTTGCACAACCCACATATGGATCAACCAATGTCATTGCATGTGTGTTCTTTCCACAAAAAACATATGGATCCACCAGAGTCATTGCATGTGTGTTCTTGTAATGACAAACCACATATGGATCCACAAGTGTCATTGCATGTTTTTTCTTTTCACAAACCACATATGGACCCAGTAGTCATTGCATGTGTGTTCTTGTAATGAAAAACCACATATGGATCAACCAATGTCATTGAATGTGTGTTCTTTTCATGAAAAACATATGGATCAACAAGAGACATTGCATGCTTATTCTTTTCACACAGCACATATGGATCCACTAGAGTCATTGCATGTATGTTCTTTTCGCAAACCACATATGGATCCACTAGAGTTATTGCATGTGTGTTCTTTTCAGAAACCACACATGGATCCACCAATGTCATTGCATGTGTGTTATTTTCACAAACCACACATGGATCAACCAATGGAATTGCATGTGTGTTATTATCACAAACCACAGATGGATAAACTAGAGTCATTGCATATGTGTTCTTTTCATGAACCACATATGGATCTACCAATGCCATTGCATGTGTCTTATTTGCACAAACCACATATGTATCCACCAGAGTAATGCATGTGTGTTCTTTTCACAAACCACATATGGATCAACCAATGTCATTGCATGTATGTTCTTTTCACAAACCACACATGGATCCACTAGAGTCATTGCATGTATGGTCTTTCCACAAACCACACATGGATCCACCAGAGTCATTGCATGTGTGTTCTTCTCACAAACCACATGGATACACCAATGTCATTGCATGTGTGTTCTTTCCACAACCCATATATGGATCAGCCAATGTCATTGCATGTGTGTTCTTTCCACAAACAACATATGGATCCACCAGAGTCATTGCATGTGTGTTCTTGTAATGACAAACCACATATGGATTCACAAGTGTCATTGCATGTGTTTTCTTTTCACAAACCACATATGGACCCACTAGTCATTGCATGTGTGTTCTTTCCACAAACCACATATGGATCCACCATAGTCATTGCATGTGTGTTCTTGTAATGACAAACCACATATGGATCACCCAATGTCATTGCATGTGTGTTCTTTTCATGAACATCATATGGATCAACCAGAGTCATTGCATGTTTATTCTTTTCACAAACCACATATGGATCCACTAGAGTCATTGCATGTATGTTCTTTTCGCAAACCACATATGGATCCACTAGAGTTATTGCATATGTGTTCTTTTCATAAACCACACATGGATCCACCAGTGTCATTGCATGTGTATTCTTTTCACAAACCAAACATGGATCAACCAATGGCATTGCATGTGTGTTATTGTCACAAACCACATATGGATCAACCAGAGTCATTGCATGTGTGTTCTTTTCATGAACCACATATGGATCTACCAATGCCATTGCATGTGTGTTATTTCCACAAACCACATATGTATCCACCAGAGTAATTGCATGTGTTCTTTTCACAAACCACATATGGATCAACCAATGTCATTGCATGTATGTTCTTTTCACAAACCACACATGGATCTACTAGAGTCATTGCATGTATGTTCTTTCCAGAAACCACACATGGATCCACCAGAGTCGTTGCATGTGTTTTCTTCTCACAAACCACATGGATCCACCAATGTCATTGCATGTGTGTTCTTTCCACAACCCATATATGGATCAACCAATGTCATTGCAGATGTGTTCTTTCCACAAACCACATATGGATCCACCAGAGTCATTGCATGTGTGTTCTTGTAATTAAAAACCACATATAGATCCACAAGTGTCATTGCATGTGTGTTCTTTTCACAAACCACATATGGATCAACCAACGTCATTGTATGTGTGTTCTTTCCACAAACCACATATGGATCCCTAGAGTAATTGCATGTGTGTTCTTCTCACAAACCACATGGATCCACCAATTTCATTGCATGTGTGTTCTTTCCACAGCCCACATATGGATCAACCAATGTCATTGCAAGTATGTCATTGCAAGTATGTCATTTCCACAAACCACATATGGATCCACCAAGTCCATTGCATGTGTGTTCTTTCCACAAACCACATATGTATCCACCAGAGTAATTGCATGTGTGTTCTTTTCACAAACCACATATGTATCAACCAATGTCATTGCATGTGTGTTCTTTTCACAAACCACACATGGATCCACTAGAGTTAGTGCATGTGTGTTCTTTCCACAAACCACACATGGATCCACCAGAGTCATTGCATGTGTGTTCTTTTCACAAACCACATCGATCCACCAATGTCCTTGCATGTGTGTTCTTACCACAACCCACATATGGATCAACCAATGTCATTGCATGTGTGTTCTTTCCACAAACCATATATGGATCCACCTGAGTCATTGCATGTGTGTTCTTGTAATGACAAACAACATATGGATCCACCAGTGTCATTGCATGTGTGTTCTTTTTACAAACCACATATGGATCAACCAATGTCATTGTGATACGTTGCAAACGTATCTATAATTTTTGATGCTCCATGCTTGGTTTTATCTACTTTCTTATGTTTTGTCCACACTTTGAGTACTTTTCATACACTCTCTTGGACTAACCTATTAACAAGATGCCACGGTGTTAGTTGCCTGTTTTCTGCTGTTTTTGGTTCTAGGAAAGTCAGAAAATCTATATTCTCGGAATTGGACCAGACAAAAGCCAAAGCCGATATTTTAGCGGAAGACTCATGGAGCCAGAAGACGAGACGGAGAGGGGCCATAGGGTGGCCACACCATATGGTGGCGCGGGCTAGCCCTGGCCACGCAACCAGGTGGTGTGGGCCCCTGGCCGCCCACCGACCTTGCCTCTTCGCCTATAAGACGCCTCCCGATGCAAAAACCCTAAGTCGTCAATCAGGAATCCACGAAAAGTTCCACAGCGCCGCCACCACCGAAGGGGAGATTTGGGGGACAGAAAGTCTCTATTCCGGCACCCTTTCGGGACGGGGAAGTGCCCCGGAGCCATCTCCATTGATCTCCACCACCATCTCCATCGCCATTGCTGATTCCCATGATGAGGAGGGAGTAGTTCTCTCTCGAGGCTAAGGGTTCTACCGGTAGCTATGTGTTCATCTCTCTCTCTATGCATGATCATATTGTGATCATGAGCGTTGTAATCAAGTATATCTACCTTGCTACTCAAGTGCTTTAATAGATCTCTGCTCTCCCCATGTGCGTGAAAGTGACATCATGCACACCATGGTGGCACTTAGGCTAGAGATTACAAATACTTGTTATGAGTTATATTTGGAGTTGGATGTCTTGATGAAATTGTGGTGTTTGTTGGAACCATCTAGTGCTCAAGGTGACAGTGTGGGGTTATCTAGATGGAAAGGCTTACTTTGAGGAGTGCTGTTATAGCCCTGCCATGGATTATTGTGTCCAACCGGAGAGTAGTTAAGAGTAGTATCATAAAGAGAAGATATTTATATGAGAGTGTTCACTAGTGAAAATATGATCCCTAGGCCTTGTTTCTAAGCATTGATACACCGTTTGCAATTAGATATCTTACATGTTTTCTTGCTTCCATCTTTATTTCAGTTTTCCTTTAGTCTTTTTCCATGTCAACCACACGCCAGCAAGCTATTTTCTAGCACCGTTGTCTTATATCCATACCACTTGTATTTCACTATCTCTTCGCCGAACTAGTGCACATATACACCTGACAAGTGTATTGGGTGTGTTGGGGACACAAGAGACTTCTTATATCTTGATTGCAGGGTTTCTTGAGAGAGAATACCTTTGACCACTTCCTCCCTGAGTTCGATAAACCTTGGGTGATCCACTTAAGGGAAAACTTGTTGCTGTTCTACAAACCTCTACAGTTGGAGGCCCAACAACTGTCTACAAGAATAGAAGTGCATATACATCAAGCTATTTTCTGGCGCCGTTGCCGGGGAGGTAAGGTAAAAGGTACTCACATCCTCCGGTGTGAGTGCTCAAAGTTATTTCCTTTAGATTCTGTAATTATAGCTTTTTGTTTCTTGTTTTTATTTTCACTAGTTAGGCTTAATGGAAAACAACAACAAAATTAGAGAGCTTTATAGTATTTATCTTGAGTTAGGACATGAAGTGTTTGAAGAGAAAATTAAAAAACCTATGGAACTTTATTTGCATGCTAATAGTAATGTTGTTAGTATGAATTCTTTGGACACCATTATTGCTAATGCTATGGAAAAGTCTAAGCTTGGGGAAGCTAGTTTTTTATGAAAATGATCTTTTTAGTTCCCCATCTTTGGAAGATAGCTATTCTATTGCTTATGATGATACCAAACCTCCAATATATGATGATTACATGGTATTTTCAGTCCACCTACTATTGAGGAGAAAATTCATTATGATTACAATATGCCTCCTATATTTGATGATTATGGTGATGAGAATAATAATGATAGCTATTTTTTTGAATTTGCTCCCACTACAATTATTAAGAATTACTATGCTTATATGGAGAGTAATAATTATTTTATGCATGTGGATCATGATAAGAATGTTTTATGTGATAGTTATGTTGTTAATTTTATTCATGATGCTGCTGAAAGTTATTATGAGAGAGGGAAACATGGTTATATGCATCTGAATAATATTAAGTTTCCCCTCTTTATGTTGAAAGTCTTGAAGTTGCACTTGTTTTGCTTTCCTATGCTTATTGCTTTGTGCTTTCATGACTTGTTTCATTACAGGATTCCTATGCATAGGAAGTGTGTTAGACTTAAATGTGTTTTGAATTTGCTTCTTGATGCTCTCTTTTACTTCAATTCATATTTCCTATGTGAGCATCTTCTCAAATTATCATGCCTAACTTAAAGGCGTTAAAGAAAAGTACTTATTGGGAGATAACCCAAAGTTTTAGTTGAGTCTTGGAAGTTATTGCTTTAGTAATAACATCTCCTTATCATTTTTGTGTGGCTTTTGTGCCAAGAGTAACCTCTAATGAGAGAGAAGTAATGATTGGGAAAGTTGGTGTCTCGAAAGAGATTTTTGTGATTCACTGTAAATATTCGTGTAAAATCTCTGTACATCTTTTTGAGGCGTGAATTTTTGTGCATCTGCCCCAGGTTGTTATCTAACTTTCATTAGTTTAACACTTCGTGATTTGAGGAATATAAGGTGTTCGAAAAATTGGTTTTGACCTGCTGGTATTTTTTAACATATTTCTGGCATTATTTGCATTTGCTTCTTGTTGGTTCCTTTTTGGGAAATTGAGCTTTTTGAGGGAAGTGCGTGGCATCCCGCAAAAACCACTACTAGAAAATCGTTGTGTTTTTGTGCATTGCATCATCATGACCGCATGCTCATGTCATCATGCCATATTGCATTTGAGCATCGTCATGTCATCCTGCATTTTTTTTGCGTAAGACTATTTTCTGAAAGCCTATATTTGTTTTCTAAATATCCCTCGTCTTTATTTCAAATCAAAACCCTAGGTCGTCTTGTATTTGACTAAAACTATTTTTTGAAACATTTTATTTTATAAGAATAAAATAAAAGTTTTGACCGGGGAGGCAGTCTAACAGGTCCGGCCAGAGGCCCAACCGGACCAGACTACCTACTACCCGACGCATCTAAACCAGATCCTAGACTAGTCAAACCCTACCCCATTTCTACCCAAACCCACCCCACCTCGTCGCTTCCCTCCTCCCAGCCGACCCACTCCCCACACTTTTTCCTCTCTCCCGCCCGCCTGCAGCCACCTGGCCACCTGCTGCCACCCTCCACCTCACCCCTCCACTCCCAGCCTGCCACATCACCCCACCTACCCCTATTCCCGCCTACCACCGACCGCATCGCCCGCTCCTCTTTCCCACCTACCGCGCGGACACGAAACGCTGCACCAACCCCTCCCGCAGCAATCCTCGCGTGACCTCGGGCCCACCTCCTGCCCGTCTGTCCCCCCCCCACGCGGAGGCCCTCTCCATCTCTCTCCCCCCGTTCAAGCCCCGTCTCCACCAACCTCTCGCAGAGTCCGCCGCCACCAGGCCTCAACCCGGCCGCCTCCCTCTCTGCCCGACCGGAGAGGCCCCCTCCTCGTCGCCCTCTCCCTCCTCGCCGGGATCTCCAGCAGCGCCAGCGCCGTGCCTAGCCTCCCCTTCCCGCTCGAGCTCGCTGACCTCCGCCGTCTGCGCGATGCCGTCCTCCCCCGCTCCACCTCGGCCGAGTCCACGCCGCCGATGCCCAGCGCTGCCCCTTCCGCTGCTCCTCGTCCAACCGCAGTCGTGGGCGCCCTTTGCCCCGACCTTGGTCGCGCTCGACCACGATGCTCCATGTCCCCGCCGTCGCGGTCCTCCACCGCTCGGCCCCGACGTCTCCAGGCCGCCGTCGTCCTCAACCTTACCTCGCGCCCTCGCCTCGGTCCGAGCTCCGTCGCCGCCGTCCTATACGCGTACCTCTAGCGAGCCTTGCTGTGCTGCCATCCCCCATGCGTGGCCTTCCTCCTCCTCTGCCCTGTAGTGCCGCATTCCCCTCATCGCCATCGACCCTGCTCGCCGCCGCTCGGCCCAAGCCTACAGAGCCATGCCCACCACTGCATCCCGAGCACCTCACGTGCGTCGTCCCATGTTTGTTCTCCTGCCGTTTCACTTGGTACATGCATTTGGAGACGTGTGTGTTTGTGTTTTTTTGGACAAGTCACACTCTGTCCACGGTGACGAGTAGTACTAGTTGGGCAATAACTCGATGCAGATGCTAGGAGAGAAGATCTACATCGACAAGATCTACATTGACAAGATCGAACCCGACGAGTGAAGTCGAGACCATCAAGTCCTTCATCACGGAGCACCGAGAACTCCTTCCCGAACCCGAAGACCATCGGTCAAGTTCGCCACCGACAAAGACGGACGACATGACTCCAACCGGAGATGGGAGGTGATGGTGCCGGAACGACAAGATCAACTTCACGGGCACCGAGCGTCAAGATCGCCTTCACGGAAAACCGCAAGACATCCTTCCCGGGATTCGAAGACCGAACCCTCGGCACGCCAAGATCTGCTCCTCGGAACGCCATGATCTCCTTCACAGATCCGAAGACCATGAACCCCGGAGTCCGAACCTCGTTTCCTGTCAAACCTCACCGTTCCTGTCAAACCCTGAGACCGGACCTCGGACCCCCGAAACCCAAGATCTTCCGAACCCAAATGTGTGAATCTTTTCCCGAGCCCTATTTTATAAATGCTATATATAAACTGTTGCATATTAAATGGTTCATGCTTGCATCTCATCATGTGGGTTTCGGGCGTTATATCAATTCATCTAATAATTAAATATGGAGTCAATATGCGGGATATCTTTTTCTTATTCCGGACTCCATTTAAATTTGCGTAGCGAACCGATGTCCTGTTTCGCCTTGTTAATTCAACATTTAATTTGCGGGGTAGATAAATAACTCGAACCTATTAATTAATTGTCGGGGCCCTAGTTCTGCTTAATATTGACTAATTGCACCGCATCTGCATCATATCATAACCATGCCGGATCTTTTGCCGTAGTATTAAATATTGCATCCGGTGTTTCTTCTAGTGTTTGCTTCTTCGCGGATTAGGCCGATGAGTTGATGCGAGTAACGACAAGTTCTCCGGATATGATCCATCGGCAATGTTTCCCAGGCGAGCACCTCTTCCCCTTCTACCTATTTTTTCTTTTATAGTCTTTATTTCCTCCTTCTGATCTATTGCTATCCATGTCGCGATGCTTTAGTTGCCGAACACTAGTTATATCCCGTGCAACCTCTATATTGCCTTGGACACCTCCTATTACCTGTGTTTGGTAGATAGATGGCCTTGCGAGTCGTAGTTGCTTGCTCAGGTGCGATCTCGTGTTGTCAAGTACCACAGTTGTTGGAATGCTGGCAGATGTTTATGGTGGAGATGATCATGACTCTAAATACAACCATTAAAATGCTAGATATAACTAATGCAGAGGCATCGGTGGGCAATAGATGTTATTTGGTTCTTCCACGCTCACTTGTGTCCCGTAGGACCCCGAGTACTTGATACCTGTTCCTTGACTATTCGCACTATCCACATCCGGGAGGCCTTATGGACCCCCCCTGAGCCAGAGCTTGATTCATTTCTATTTCTTGGGGCCACAAACTAGTTTGGGGTTTTATTACTATCCTGGACTTATCCCATGCTTTACTTCTTTATTTACGATTGTGCGTGGAGCACCTGTACTGTTTAGGATCGTGACACATTTTCGCTGTATCGACAAGCCCAGTCACACTTTCGGGTTCCCAGTCGTTTATAGCCGTCCACACAAACCCTGGGTCCGTTCTGGAGCCGGCCAACTTCGTTGCGGGTAGCTTAGTGGGGTGGCCCCCTGAAATATTTATGAATCCTGTGATTGCTTTGTCATGAAAGCCTCGTTGGGTTTTGAGTTGGTTTTTTCGAGGTTGCTCGAGTGTGTGTAATGGTTTGTGCACCCCTGTAGGGTAAAACTTTCTGAAAGCCGTGTCCGCGGTTATGGACGACTGGGAGCACAGTATATCGATCATAGACAAGCATAACTAAAGTAGTGCTATAAATTTGACTTAATATGTGACTAGTAATCAGCTTTACTATAATTGAATGGATAATAAAAGTGCCAACAACTGGTGGAACTGGGGTGTATCGTGTCATGCTGTACCTGCCTAGTAAGTATTGCAACTCCAATGGAATGTGATAAAAGTGCCAACAACTGCTGGGTTATGGGCTTCCTCAAGACAATTATATCTAACTAGTAAATGTTCCAACTACAACGGAATGTTAATTAAAACTGCTAACTACTTATGCTTCAGGATGACTTATGCTATCTATATCTGATTAGTAAGAGCTTCAACTATAATGGAATGAATAAAACTTCCAACTTTGTGAGTTCCTCGGTTTGACTTCCTCGTTTGGTCTCGAGGGGGAATACTAGGATGGGTATGATTGGTGTTAGTATAAGGTTGGTTCCGAATAGGTCTTTCTTCTCTCTCTCTAATAGCCGACAATTAATCGAGTCTCTATAGGTTGTTTAGTGCCTGCTGTGCTGCCGCTTCAGTCCACCATACCTATGTAGGCGAGAGCCACCGAATTCTAGCCTCGCCGTTTACTGGCCTCAGTACTGCCGCTCCTCCTTTTCCTTTGCCCTTTGTCGGCACGCCCTTTTTTAGCAGGTTTTCGATCGACGTCGTTAGCAGGGTTACCCTTCCGGCTTGGCCTGGGCAGGGTTATGGACGCCATTGGTTATTCTTCAGGGCTCTTAGCCCCATTTGCGTCTTGTCCTTACTCGGACGATATATATCGATTTCAAGGTGATTTGGATCTTTGTATTGTATATCTGTATTCTTGACTCGTTGAGTCGCTGTTGTATATATATCTGTTCTGTGGGTCCCATCGAGGGCTGTTGTGTAATG
The DNA here is from genome assembly GCA_910589775.1 of Avena eriantha. Taxonomy (NCBI): domain Eukaryota; kingdom Viridiplantae; phylum Streptophyta; class Magnoliopsida; order Poales; family Poaceae; genus Avena; species Avena eriantha. The sequence goes on from CAJUXJ010001172.1 coordinate 45,749, forward strand.
GTATTACTTCGTTTTCCACCTGCACGAAATTGCCTGGTGGGCGTCCTTGAATCATTTCTATGCGGGTTTGGCGGAAGGGGCTAAAACTGGCATAGGGCCGATTCGAGGGTGTTACAGAGTGGTATCAGAGCTCAGCAGTTATGATACCCCGCTGGTCTGGCCTGTAGGATAACCTAGCTAATGGTCAATGTAGAGTGTCAAAACTACTTTGCAAAATCGGTTGGATAGATCTGATTAGGTCTGCTTTTACTCCTTACCCTCTGCTATTCTCCCCTTACCTCTGCGTGTTTTGGATATGTTCTCTTACCTTCTTCTAGTCCAGTACTTCTCGTGGTTGGGTTTTCCGTCGTACCTTCAGGGTTTCGCTTCCTCCTTTGGTAACGGTGCTTCTACATCCGGTCTTCGTGCTCTCCGAGGAATCCTTCATCTGTTGGACTCCTCTTTGTCCCTTCTTGTGCCATCCGGAGTTTCCGAGATGATGTCACCATAAGCTACGTCAGATCCGATGCAGAGTCTACATCCCTCTTTTGTTCCCGAACCTCGCTTGTCGAGATCTTCAGTCTGAATTCCGAGAGTTCGTTGTATAATTCCCCTATTCTTGTGCAGAGGAATGCTTTGGGTGCGGGATGGAGTAGCTACCATACCACTACTCTTATCATTCGCTTTGTACATTGAATGGGGCATCAATGCGATTTACTCCTTCCATGGAAGTTAAAGGTGGCCTTATCTTTTGAGACCTTTATCTTCGCCCTTTGTTCCCGGAGTGTTCTCTCGACGATCACGGACAACGACCTCTTGTTAGTGGTATCGCGAGGATCGACACGAAGCGAGAAGATTCAGATCACCGACCTTCTTCCCGGTACCATGAGGCGGATCTCGAGGGCGAGATCCCTTGTTAGTGGTGTCGAATTGTGGCATCCCGCAAAAATCACTACTAGAAAATCGCTGTGTTTTTGTGCATTGCATCATCATGACCGCATGCTCATGTCATCATGCCACATTGCATTTGAGCATCATCATGTCATCCTGCATTTTGTTTGCCTAAGACTATTTTCTAAAAGCCTATATTTGTTTTCTAAATATCCCTCGTCTTTATTTCAAATCAAAACCCTAGGTCGTCTTGTATTTGACTAAAACTATTTTTTGAAACGTTTTGTTTTATAAAAATAAAATAAAAGTTTTGACCAGGGAGGTAGTCTAACCGGTCCGTCCAGAGGCCCAACCGGACAAGACCACCTACTACTCGGCCCATCTAAACCAGATCCTAGACTAGGCAAACCCTACCCTAGTTCTACCCAAACCCACCCCACCTGGTCGCTCCCCTCCTCCCAGCCGACCCACTCCCCGCACTTTTTCCTCTCTCCCGCCCGCCTGTAGCCACCTGGCCACCTGCTGCCACCCTCCACCTCACCCCTCCACTCCCAGCCTGCCACATCACCCCACCTACCCCTATTCCCGCCTACCACCTACCGCATCGCCCGCTCCTCTTGCCCACCTACCACGCGGACACGAAACGCTGCACCAACCCCCCCCCCCCCGCAGCAATCCCTGCATGACCCCGGGCCCATCTTCTGCCCATCTGTCCCCCCCCCCCCCGCAGAGGCCCTCTCCATCTCTCTCCCCTCCCGTTCGAGCCCCGTCTCCACCAACCTCCCATAGAGTCCGCCGCCACCAGGCCTCTCCCCGGCCACCTCCCTCTCTGCTCGGCTGGAGAGGCCCCCTCCTCGTCGCCCTCTCCCTCCTCGCCCGGATCTCCAACAACGTCGACGCTGCGCCTGGCCTCCCCTTCCCGCTCGAGCACGCCGACCTTCGCCATCTTGCGCGATGCCGTCCCCCCGCTCCACCTTGACCAAGTCCCCGCCGCCGACGCCCAGCGCTGCCCTCTGCCCCGACCTTGGCCGCGCTCGACCCCGATGCTCCATGTCCCTGTCGTCGCGGTCCTCCACCGCTCGGCCCCAGCGTCTCCAGGCCGCCGTCGTCCTCGACCTTACCTCGCGCCCCGCCTCGGTCCGAGCTCCGTCGCTGCCGCCCTGTACGCGTACCTCCAGCGAGCCTTGCTACCCTGCCATCCCCCATGTGTGGCCTTCCTCCTCCTCTGCCCTGAAGTGCCGCGTGCCCCTCATCGCCATCGACCCTGCTCGCCGACGCTCGGCCCAAGCCTACAGAGCCATGCCCACCACTGCATCCCGAGCACCCCACGTGCGTCGTCCTGTGTTTGTTCTCCTGCCGTTTCGCTTAGTACAGGCATTTGGAGACGTGTGTGTCTATGTTTTTTTGGACAAGTCGCACTCTGGCCATGGTGATGAGTAGTACTAGTTGGGCAATAACTCGATGCAAATGCTAGGAGAGAAGATCTACATCGACAAGATCTACATTGACATGATCGACCCGACGAGTGAAGTCAAGACCGTCAAGTCCTTCATCACGGAGCACCGAGAACTCCTTCCCGAACCCGAAGACCATCGGTCATGTTCGCCACCGACAAAGACGGAGGACAAGACTCCATCCGGAGATCGGAGGTGATGGTGCCGGAACGACAAGATCTACTTCACGGGCACCGAGCGTCAAAATCGCCTTCACGGAAAACCGCAAGACCTCCTTCCCGGGATTCAAAGACCGATCCCTCGGCACGCCAAGATCTGCTCCTTGGAACGCCATGATCTCCTTCACAGTTCTGAAGACCCTGAACCCCGAAGTCCGAACCTCGTTTCTCATCAAACCTCTCCGTTCCCGTCAAACCCTGAGACCGGACCCCGAACCCCCGGAACCCAAGATCTTCCGAACCCAAATGTGTGAACCTTCTCCCGAGCCCTATTTTATAAATGCTATATATAAACTGTTGCATATTAAATGGTTCATGCTTGCATCTCATCATGTGGGTTTCGGGCATTATGTCGATTCATCTAATAATTAAATATGGAGTCAATATGCGGGATATCTTTGTCTTATTCCGGACTCCATTTAAATTTGCGTAGCAAACCGATGTCCTGTTTCGCCTTGTTAATTCAACATTTAATTTGCGGGGTAGATAAATAACTCGAACCTATTAATTAATTGTCGGGGCCCCAGTTCCGCTTAGTATTGACTAATTGCACCGCATCTGCATCATATCATAACCATGACGGATCTTTTGCCGTAGTATTAAATATTGCATCCGGTGTTTCTTCTAGTGTTTGCTCCTTCGCGGATTAGGCCGATGAGTTGATGCGAGTAACGACAAGTTCTCCGGATATGATCCGTTGGCAATGTTTCCCAGGCGAGCACCTCTTCCCCATCTACCTATTTTGCTTTTACAGTATTTATTTCCTCCTGCTGATCTATTGCTATCCGTGTCGCGATGCTTTAGTTTCCGAACACTAGTTATATCTCATGCAACCTCTATATTGCCTTGGACACCTCCTATTACCTGTGTTTGGTAGATAGCTGGCCTTGCGAGTCGTAGTTGCTTGCTCAGGTGCGATCTCGTGTTATCAAGTACCACAGTTGTTGGAATGTTGGCAGATGTTTATGGTGGAGATGATCATGACTCCAAATACAACCATTAAAATGCTAGATATAACTAATGTAGAGGCATCGGTGGGCAATAGATGTTATTTGGATCTTCAACGCTCACTTGTGTCCCGTAGGACCCTGAGTAATTGATACCTGTTCCTGACTATTCGCACTATCCACATCCGGGAGGCCTTATGGACCCCCCTGAGCCAGAGCTTGATTCATTTCTATTTCTTGGGGCCACAAACTAGTTTGGGGTTTTATTACTATCCTATACTTATGGCATGCTTTACTGCTTTATTTACGATTGTGCGTGGAGCACCTATACTGTTTAGGATCGTGACACGTTTTCGCTGTATGGACAAGCCCAGTCACACTTTCGTGTTCCAGTCGTTTACAGCTGTCCACACAAACCCTGGGTCCGTTCCGGAGCCGACCAACTTCGTTGCAGGTAGCTTAGTGGGGTGGCCCACTGAAATATTTATGAATCCTGTGATTGCTTTGTCATGAAAGCCTCGTTGGGTTTTGAGTTGGTTTTTCCGAGGTTGATCGAGTGTGTGTTGCTATTTGTGCACCCCTGTAGGGTAAAACTTTCTGAAAGCCGTGTCCGCGATTATGGACGACTTGGAGCACAGTATCTCGATCATAGACAAGCATAAATAAAGTAGTGCTATAAATTTGACTTAATATGTGACTAGTAATCAGATTTACTATAATTGAATGGATAATAAAAGTGCCAACAACTGGTGGAACTGGGGTGTATCGTGTCATGCTGTACCTGCCTAGTAAGTATTGCAACTCCAATGGAATGTGATAAAAGTGCCAACAACTGCTGGGTTATGGGCTTCCTCAAGACAATTATATCTGACTAGTAAATGTTCCAACTACAACGGAATGTTAATTAAAACTGCCAACTACTTATGCTTCAGGATGACTTATGCTATCTATATCTGATTAGTAAGAGCTTCAACTATAATGGAATGAATAAAACTTCCAACTTTGTGAGTTCCTCGGTTTGACTTCCTCGTTTGGTCTCGAGGGGGAATACTAGGATGGGTATGATTGGTGTTAGTATAAGGTTGGTTCCGAATAGGTCTTTCTTCTCTCTCTCTAATAGCCGACAATTAATCGAGTCTCTATAGGTTGTTTAGTGCCTGCTGTGCTGCCGCTTCAGTCCACCATACCTATGTAGGCGAGAGCCGCCGAATTCTAGCCTCGCCGTTTACTGGCCTCAGTACTGCCGCTCCTCCTTTTCCTTTGCCCTTTGTCGGCACGCCCTTTTTTAGCAGGTTTTCGATCGACGTCGTTAGCAGGGTTACCCTTCCGGCTTGGCCTGGGCAGGGTTATGGATGCCATTGGTTATTCTTCAGGGCTCTTAGCCCCATTTGCGTCTTGTCCTTACTCGGACGATATATATCGATTTCAAGGTGATTTGGATCTTTGTATTGTATATCTGTATTCTTGACTCGTTGAGTCGCTGTTGTATATATATCTGTTCTGTGGGTCCCATCGAGGACTGTTGTGTAATGGTATTACTTCGTTTTCCACCCGCACGAAAGTGCCTGGTGGGCATCCTTGAATCGTTTCTATGCGGGTTTGGCGGAAGGGGCTAAAACTAGCATAGGGCCGATTCGAGGGTGTTACAAAGTGCTACAGTAGCTTGTGTTTTAATGGAAGTTTTATTGGTGTTGAAACTGAACCCAAAGACTTATTATCTTGAGTGCACTGATGTTGCTAATAAAGATTGTGTGAAGTTTTGTATGAAGGAAAAATTTCAGGTGTATGGAAGGAATGAGTAATGAGATGAAGAATGGACTAAAGCTCAAGCCTGGGGATGCCACGTGTGTCACCCCAAGAAATATCCAAGAATTACAAGCGTCAAAGCTTGGGGATTCCCAAGGCATCCCCTTGTTCATCAATAAAAACCCCAGGTTTCTTCCAATCACTTCATTTTTATTGTTTCATGCACAGTTGTGTTGTTCTTGGAGCGTCTTCCTTTTCGTTTTGGTTTTTCATTTTCTTGGTTTTCTTAGTTTTCTGAATAAATTGGTTGGACCCCCTCTTTCATACATAGTTTTCAAATAGTTTGGTTTGGATTGGAAAAGAGTAGGAAAAGTTCATGCTTAAGTGGTAAAGAGAGCTTGTTTTTGACTGTGGCCTATGCTTTGTCATGCCATGCTTGATATTGATTTGGCTTTATGCTTAGTATTCTTTGGTGTAGCATGACTTGTTATAAACAATTGAGATTGCTTAAAGTGTATTTGAAAGAAGCATGCGTTGTTTTAGAATATTAAAGCATATTATTATGGTATTCCCTTTGATGCTTTATTTGGGTTGACTTGGCACATGCTCACACCATGTTATGACTATCCCAAGTCACCATAAGCCTTTATGATCCTTTAGTTTTCAACTTGTAGTATCACTTTATGCTTTGATTAATGATGTTTTGTCGCTCTGCATGATTATGGTCATTATTGCTCTATTAGTTGGTCGCTCCCAGTCTTCTGCTAGCCTCCATAACCAAGTATTAGTTCCACTCATGCATCCAACTCCTAAAACCAAGTTATTCCAAAGAGTCCACCATACCTACCTATTAGCATTTGCTATTCCAAGTATATTCATGTTTTTATCTACCTTCTGAATTAAACTTGTTATGAGAAAACTAGTGATTAAAGCTCTCACAAACTTGATGGCACACTTTACTTTTCTTGCCCCTAATAAACTTGAACCATTGTGTCGTGTATGTTATATATGCTTGCACTTATATGTTGGGGATTAGTAGAACCATGCTGTCATGGGGAACGCTTTCAAAATTGCACTTGTACTTTGTACCTAGTTGATATCATGCTCTTTTGTCTATGGATGTCGTCGGTGTGAAATGAAAGGGGAGCTTGTAAGTCCATGGAGTTATGTATATGTGTTAGAGAAACGCCTGGGTCGCTGGTCTAATCCATGCTGACATGGTGGAAACCTGCAGCATAACCATAATGAGTTGTCTATGAAGCATTCTTCTTATAAAAAAAGAGTCCTATATTGAGAAAAAAAGAGAAAAAGAAAAGAAAAAAAGATTATGAAAAGAGGAAAGAGAGAAAAAAAAGCACCATATTCCCATGGTAAATAAGAAGATTACTAAGATGCTCGTTGTCTGCTTGCCTTGTCATTTTGATATGGGGATTCTTCCGTATCATCGGGCAAGGGGTACCCCGTTGGAGGTTCTCTATGATACACATGTACTTACGATGACAAGAACTTACCGGTGACTAAACTTGAGTAGCATGAGGAGCAGCCCTCATTCAAGGGACATGAGATTTCTAACTTATACTTCGTCAAGCATATACACCATAGTTTGTTCACTTTAACCTTAATCACTTCAAGATGCATATGATAGGGGCAATGAGAGCTGAAAGCTAATAAGTACCATAATTTTTGGAAGCTCTTTATGAGACTTGAATCCCTGCTTCCTTCTATGAAGGCATTTCTTTTACTTTTATGTTGAGTCTCCACCTTTTACCTTTATGCACCTACTTTGAGAGCATAGTGGTCATTATTAGTTTAATGTGCATTGTCCCAAGACTTATTGATTGATGCATAACTTTAATATTGCTTGTTCTTAAACTATTTGTATCTAGTCACCCTTATAAACTTTGAAGGTGTCCTATGCAACTATGTTTTGCTACTCTATGAGGGACAAGCTGAATGCCACTATGCTATGTTTCTTTATGTGAAACAAACAAACGTCTTGCAAAGCATTGTTATTCATGAAACTTTTGTTTGTGCCTTTTCATGTTGCAACATAGTTGCTTTGCCTTGTTGTTAGAACTTTGTCTTTCATGTTATGATTGAAGTACTATGATCCCAGCTATCAATGTTTTACAAATACTTTGATCCAGTTTATGATGGTGCATGTCACCTCAAAAATTATTCTTTCTTTTTATCACTTACCTACTCGAGGACAAGCAGGAGTTAAGCTTGGGGATGTTGATACGTTGCAAACGTATCTATAATTTTTGATGTTCCATGCTTGGTTTTATCTACTTTCTTAAGTTTTGTCCACACTTTGGAGTACATTTCATACACTCTCTTGGACTAACCTATTAACAAGATGCCACAGTGCCAGTTGCCTATTTTCTGCTGTTTTTGGTTCTAGGAAAGTCAGAAAATCAATATTCTCGAAATTGGACCAGACAAAAGGCAAAGTCGATATTTTACCGGAAGACTCACGGAGCCAAAAGACGAGACAGAGAGGGGCCACAAGGTGGCCACACCATATGGTGGCACGGGCTAGCCCTCGCCACGCCACCAGGTGGTGTGGGCCCCCTGGCCGCCCACCGACCTTGCCTCTTCGCCTATAAGATGCCTCCCGATGTAAAAACCCTAAGTCGTCAATCAGAAATCCACGAAAAGTTCCAGAGCGCCGCCGCCACTGAAGGGGAGATTCGGGGGACAGGAAGTCTCTGTTCTGGCACCCCGCCGGGATGGGGAAGTGCCCTCAGAGCTATCTCCATCGATCTCCACCACCATCTCCATCTCTGTTGCTGATTCACATGATGAGGAGGGAGTAGTTCTCTCTCGAGGCTAAGGGTTCTACCGGTAGCTATGTGTTCATCTCTCTCTCTATGCATGATCATATTGTGATCATGGGCTTTGCAATCAAGTAGATCTACCTTGCTACTGAAGTGCTATAATAGATCTCTGCTCTCCCCATGTGTGTGAAAGTGACAGTGTGCACACCATGGTGGCACTTAGGCTAGAGATTACAAATACTTGTTATGAGTTATATTTCAAGTTGGATGTCTTTATGAAATGGTGGTGTTTGTTGGAACCATCTAGTGCTCAAGGTGACAGTGTGGGGTTACCTAGTTGGGAAAGGCTTACTTTGAGGAGTGTTGTTATAGCCCTACCATGGATTACAGTGTCCAACCAGAGAGTAGTTAAGAGTAGTATCATAAAGAGAAGATATTTATATGAGAGTGTTCACTAGTGAAAGAATGATCCCTAGGCCTTGTTACTAAGCATTGATACACCGTTTGCAATTAGATCTGTTACATGTTTGCTTGCTTCCATCTTTATTTCAGTTTACCTTTAGTCTTTTCCCACGTGAACCACACGCCAGCAAGCTATTTTCTAGCACCGTTGTCTTATATACATACCACTTGTATTTCACTATCTCTTCGCCGAACTAGTGCACCTATACACCTGACAAGTGTCTTGGGTGTGTTGGGGAGACAAGAGACTTCTTGTATCTTGATTGCAGGGTTGGTTGAGAGGGAATACCCTTGACCACGTCCTCCCTGAGTTCGATAAACCTTGGGTGATCCACTTAAGGGAAAACTTGCTGCTGTTCTACAAACCTCTACACTTGGAGGCCCAACAACTGTCTACAAGAATAGAAGTGCGTAGACATCACATTGCATGTGTATTCTTTGCACAAACCACACATGGATCCACCAGAGTCATTGCATGTTTGTTTTTTACACAAACCACATGGATCAACCAATGGCATTGCACGTGTGTTATTGTCACAAACCACATATGGATCAACCAATGTCATTGCATGTGTGTTCTTTTCACAAACCACACATGGATCCAACAAAGTCATTGCATGTATATTCTTTCCACAAACCACACATGGATGCACCAGAGTCATTGCATGTCTGTTTTTTCCACAAACCACATGGATCAACCAATGGCATTGCATGTGTGTTATTGTCACAAACCACATATGGATCAACCAATGTCATTGCACGTGTGTTCATTCCACAAACCACACATGGATCCACCAGAGTCATAGCATGTTTGTTTTTTCCACAAACCACATATGTATCCACTAGAGTAATTGCATGTGTGTTCTTTTCACTAACCACATATGGATCAACCAATGTCATTGCATGTGTGTTCTTTTGACAAACCACACATGGATCCACAAGAGTCATTGCATGTATGTTCTTTCCACAAACCACACATGGATCCACCAGAGTCATTGCATGTGTATTCTTCTCACAAACCACATGAATCCACCAATGTCATTGTGTGTGTGTTATTTCCACAACCCACATATGGATCAACCAGTGTCATTGCATGTGTGTTCTTTCCACAAAACACATATGGATCCACTAGATTCATTGCATGTGTGTTCTTGTAATGACAAACAACATATGGATCCAAAAGTGTCATTGCATGTGTGTTCTTTTAACAAACCATATATGGACCCACTAGAGTCATTGCATGTGTGTTCTTTCCACAAACTACATATGGATCCACCAGAGTCGTTGCATGTGTGTTCTTGTAATGAAAAACTACATATGGATCAACCAATGTCATTGCATGTGTGTTCTTTTCATGAACCACATATGGATCAACCAGAGTCATTGCATGTTGGTTCTTTTCACAAACCACATACAGATACACTAGAGTCATTGCATGTGGGTTATTTTCACAAACCATATATGGATCCACTAGAGTCATTGCATGTGTGTTCTTTTCACAAACCACACATGGGTCCACTAATATTATTGCATGTGTGTTCTTTTCACAAACCACACATGGATCAACCAATGGCATTGCATGTGTGTTATTGTCACAAACCACATATGGATCAACTAGAGTTATTGCATGTGTGTTCTTTTCATGAACCACATATGGATCCACCAATGCCACTTCATGTGTGTTCTTTCCACAAACCACATATGTATCCATTAGTGTAATTGGATGTGTGTTCTTTTCACAAACCACATATGGATCAACTAATGTCATTGCATGTGTGTTATTTTCACAAACCACACATGGATCCACAGAGTCATCGCATGTATGTTCTTCCCACAAACCACACATGGATCCACCAGAGTCATTGCATGTGTGTTCTTCTCACAAACCACATGGATCCACCAATGTCATTGCATGTGTGTTCTTTCCACAACCCACATATGGATGAACCAATGTCATTTCATGTGTGTTCTTTCCACAAACCACATATGGATCCACCAGAGTCATTGCATGTGTGTTCTTGTAATGACAAACCACATATGGATCCACAAGTGTCATTGCATGTGTGTTCTTTTTCACAAACCACATATGGACCCACTAGAGTCATTGCATGTGTGTTCTTTCCACAAACCACATATGGACCCACCAGAGTCATTGCATATGTGTTCTTGTAATGACAAACCACATATGGATCCACCAGTGTCATTGCATGGGTGTTCTTTTCACAAACCACATATGGATCAACCAATGTCATTGCATGCGTGTTCTTTCCACAAACCACATATGGATCCACCAGAGTCATTGCATGTCTGTTTTTTCCGCAAACCACATGGATCAACCAAAGGCATTGCATGTGTGTTATTGTCACAAACCACATATGGATCAACCAATGTCATTGCATGTGTGTTCTTTTCATGAACCAAATATGGATGCACCAATGCCATTGCATGTGTGTTCTTTCCACGAACCACATATGTATCCACTAGAGTAATTGCATGTGTGTTCTTTTCACGAACCACATATGGATCAACCAATGTCACTGCATATGTGTTCTTTTCACAAACCACAGAAGGATCCACTAGATTCATTGGATGTGTATTCTTTCCGCAAACCACACATGGATCGACCATAGTCATTGCATGTGTGTTCTTTTCACAAACCACATGGATCCACTAATGTCATTGCATGTGTGTTCTTTCCACAACCCACATATGGATCAACCAATGTCATTGCATGTGTGTTCTTTCCACAAACCACATATGGATCTACTAGAGTCATTGCATGTCTGTTCTTGTAATGGCAAACCACATATGGATCAACTAGTGTCATTGCATGGGTGTTCTTTTCACAAAGCACATATGGATCAACCAATGTCATTGCATGTGTGTTCTTTCCACAAACCACACATGGATCCACCAGAGTCATTTCCACAAACTACATGGATCAACCAATGACATTGCACATGTGTTATTGTCACAAACCACATATGGATCAACCAATGCCATTGAATGTGTGATCTTTTCACGAACCACATATGGATCAACCAATGTCATTGCATGTATGTTCTTTCCACAAACCACACATGGATCCACCAGAGTCATTGCATGTGTGTTCTTCTCACAATCCACATGGATCCACCAATGTCATATCATGTGTGTTCTTTCCACAACCCACATATGGATCAACCAATGTCATTGCATGTGTGTTGTTTCCAAAAACCACATATGGATCCACCAGAGTCATTGCATGTGTCTTCTTGTAATGACAAACCACATATGGATCCACAAGTGTCATTGCATGTGCGTTCTTTTTCACAAACCACATATGGACCACTAGAGTCATTGCATGTGTGTTATTTCCACAAACCACATATGGACCCACCAGAGTCATTGCATGTGTGTTCTTGTAATGACAAACCACACACGGATCCACTAGAGGCATTGCATGTGTGTTATTTTCACAAACCACATATGGATCCACTAGAGTCATTGCATATGTGTTCTTTCCACAAACCACACATGGATCCACCATTGTTATTGCATGTGTGTTTTTTTCACAAACCACATATGGATCGACCAATGGCATTGCATGTGTGTTATTGTCACAAACCACATATGGATCAACTAGAGTCATTGCACGTGTGTTCTTTTCATGAACAACATATGGATCCACCAGTGATATTGCATGTGTGTTCTTTCCACAAACCACATATGTATCCATTAGAGTAATTGCATGTGTGTTCTTTTCACAAACCACATATGGATCAACTAATGTCATTGAATGTGTGTTCTTTTCATGAACCACATATGGATCAACCAGAGTCATTGCATGTATGTTCTTCCCACAAACCACACATGGATCCATCAGTGTCATTGCATGTGTGTTCTTCTCACAAACCACATGGATCCACCAATGTCATTGTATGTGTGTTCTTTCTAGAACCCACATATGGATCAACCAATGTCATTTCATGTGTGTTCTTTCCACAAACCACATATGGATCCACCAGAGTCATTGCATGTGTGTTCTTTTTCACAAACCACATCTGGACCCACTAGACTCATTGCATGTGTGTTCTTTCCAAAAACCACATACGAACCCACCAGAGTCATTGCATGTGTGTTCTTGTAATGACACACCACATATGGATCCACCAGTGTCATTGCATGTGTGTTCTTTTCACAAACCATATATGGATCAACCAATGTCATTGTATGTATGTTCTTTCCAAAAACCACATATGGATCCACCAAAGTCATTGCATGTCTGTTCTTCTCACAATCCACATGGATCCACCAATGTCATATCATGTGTGTTCTTTCCACAACCCATATATGGATCAACCAATGTCATTGCATGTGTGTTCGTTCCAAAAACCACATATGGATCCACCAGAGTCATTGCATGTGTGTTCTCGTAATGACAAACCACATATGGATCCACAAGTGTCATTGCATGTGTGTTCTTTTTCACAAACCACATATGGACGCACTAGAGTCATTGCATGTGTGTTCTTTCCACAAACCACATATGGACCCACCAGAGTCATTGCATGTGTGTTCTTGTAATAGCAAACCACATATGGATCCACCA
>CAJUXJ010001174.1:0-23470 GCA_910589775.1 Avena eriantha
AGAGAGAGACCCACCTCATAGTGAGTGAGAGCCACAAGCCAAATTCGAGTGGAAAAACGAAGAGTGTTCTCCTTGCCACCAAAAGTGAGATGAGAGATGTTCGGAACAACCCATCCATCTTGCACTATGTCCTCCTTTGCAAGGGACTAGCGCAAGGAACTAACGAATTAACCAATGTTCCTCCATCTTTGATGAGTGTTTTGCAGGAATTCAAGGATGTGTTCCCCGAGGAGCTTCCACATGGACTACCTCCTCTTCGCGGCATTGAACATCGCATCGACCTCATCCCCGGTGCACCACTTCCCAACCGCGCCGCTTACCGCACGAACCCGGAGGAGACAAAGGAGATTGAACGTCAAATCAACCAACTCATCTCCAACGGTTTGATCCAAGTTAGCACTAGTCCAAGTGCCGTACCCGTGATCCTTGTTCCAAAGACGGATGATACGTTACGGTTATGCATGGACTGCCGTCCAATCAATGCTATCACCGTGCGTTATCGACATCCCATACCACGTCTCGATGACATGCTTGATGAGTTGTGTGGAGCCACTATTTTTTCGAAAATTAATCTTCGTAGTGGTTACCATCAAATATGCATGGCTGAAGGTGATGAGTGGAAAACCGCCTTCAAGACCAAACTTGGTCTCTATGAATGGTTGGTTATGCCCTTTGGTTTATCAAATGCCCCATCCACCTTCATGCGCCCTATGAATCACATCTTGCGTTCTCCCATTGGAAAAAGTGTTGCTGTCTATTTTGATGATATTCTTGTTTATAGCAAATCACTTGAGGACCATATAACACATGTCAAGGAAGTTTTGCAAATCCTTCAACATGAAAAGCTTTATGCTAATCTTCCCAAGTGCACGTTTGCTAAAGACAAGTTGATTTTTCTTGGATTTGTCGTTTCTTCGAAGGGAATTGAAGTTGATGTTTCTAAGGTAAAGGACATACGAGATTGGCCCATACCAACAAATGTGAGTGACCTCCGAAGTTTTCATGGGTTGGCCGGTTTCTATCGTCGCTTTGTGAAGACTTTTCAACCATTGCTTGCTCCCTTAATGAATTGACCAAAAAGAATGTCACCTTCGTGTGGGGCAAAGCACAACAAAAAGCTTTTGATGCACTTAAAAAGAGGCTCACCGAAGCACCTCTTCTTGCTTGACCGTATTTCACAAAAACTTTTGAGATAGTGTGATGCTAGTGGTGTTGGCATTAGAGGAGTCCTTATGCAAAACGGACGTCCTATAGCCTACCATAGCGAAAAACTTGATGGTACTCGCCTTAACTATCCAATTTATGACAAAGAGCTTTTTGCCTTAGTTCGTGTCCTTCAAGTTTGGCAACACTACCTTTGGCCCAAGGAATTTATCATACATTCCGACCATGAGTCGTTGAAATATCTCAAAGGCCAAGCTAACTTGAGCAAAAGACACGCTAAGTGGGTTGAGTTCATGGAGTCTTTTCCGTACATTGTCAAGTATAAGAAGGGCAAAGATAATGTAGTTGCGGACGCATTGTCTCGCAAACATACAAGCCTTCTTACGCGACTTGAAATCAACGTGTTGGGTCTTGAGGAAATAAAATCTTTGTATGCTTCCGACCAGTTCTTTGAACCATTTTCGCAAAGTGCTCCATTGACAAGGGAGTTGATGATTTCTATTTGCATAAGGGCTTCCTTTTAAACAAAACAAGCTATGCATCCCGAAGTCGTCGCTTCAACTTTTGCTTCTCCAAGAATCTCATGGTTGAGGCCTTATGGGTCACTTTGGTCGCGACCAGACATTGGACATGCTCTCCAATCACTACTTTTGGCCCAAGCTGAAGCGTGACGTGGAGCGCTACGTTCAACGATGCACGACATGTGTTCAAGCTAAGTCGCAAGCTAATCCCTATGGTCTTTATATGCCATTGCCTATTCCTCATACACCTTGGTCCGACATTAGCATGGATTTCGTGTTAGGATTGCCTAGATCTAAGCATGGTCATGATTCTATATTTGTTGTTGTGGATCGTTTTTCCAAGATGGCACACTTCATACCGTGCCATAAGACCGACGATGCTTCACATGTTGCAAATCTGTTTTTCAGGGAAATCGTCCGTCTTCACGGTGTGCCAAGGACAATCGTCTCCGACCGCGACGTCAAATTTATGAGCTACTTGTGGAAGACCCTCATGGCCAAGCTCGGCGTCAAGCTCCTCTTTTCATCCGCATCACATCCTCAAACTGATGGCCAAACCGAAGTTGTCAACCGAAGCCTCGGAACTCTCCTTCGTGTGTTGATCAAGAAAAACCTGAAGGATTGGGAGGAATGCATTCAGCACGCCGAGTTCGCCTACAATCGAGCCAAGCACTCAACAACCAAGATGAGTCCATTCATGATCGTCTATGGTTTCGAGCCCCTCACCGCGCTCGACATCCTACCACTACCTCTCCATGAGCGCACAAACATGGACGTCGAGAAGCGCGCACAAGCTATGAAGAAGCTTCATGAAGAAACAAGAGCAACTATCGAACAACAAGTCCTTCGCCAAGCTTCAAGGTTAAACAAGGACAAGAAGGAGATGATATTTGAAGAAGGTGACCTTGTGTGGATACACCTAAGCAAGGACCGCTTCCCCAAGGAACGTGACTCCAAGCTCAAGCCAAGAGGAGATGGTCCCTTCAAGGTCCTCAAACGAATCAAGAACAACGCCTACATCATCAACATCCCGACCTCCAAGTACCTTGCAAGCAATACATTCAATGTCAAGGATCTCGCACCCTACCATGGAGATGCTCAAGATGATATCCATGAAGAGTCGAGGACGACTCTTTCCCAAGGGGGGGAGCTGATGCAGCCCGTCCTACGGACGCTTCCACATCTACACCAACAAGTCCCCCAAGTGGACCCATGACTCGTGCTCGAGCCAAACTCCTCCAAGCTAAGGTGAACTCGCTCCTTTCTTCGTGCCAATTCGATACCTCCTTGGATGGCGTGCTACTTCATACCACTGCTTTGTGCATCATCAGCTACGAGCCCCCGCCGCGTCGACCCACGAGCCCGAAAGCTGCACCTGACCTGAAGCTGCCAGAGCCGGAGTGTCCGCCCGGATCCAGCCGGAGTGTCCGGCCACCCCGGAGTGTCCGACCCGACTCGGCCGAAGTGTCCGGCCTGCCCGAGCCCGGACCTGGCGTGGACAATCAGAAGGTCGAATCGGACACTGCCCGGATACTTCCCGGAGTGTCCGGCCACCCCGGACTGTCCGGTCGATCTGACCCGGACTGTCCGGCCTCCCCGGAGTGTCCGGCCCTCTCGACCCGGTGTGTCCGGCCCAAGTGATGGGCCTACGAGCCTAGCTGGGCCCTATGGCCCATGTACCCCTCTACTTCGCCCAGAACTCTACATTAATGCCTGAATTACCCCTGAACTTGTGGCTGGCCTGACCCCCACCTCCATTGTAAACCCTAGGCATGATATTGGAATTAGTGGAAACCCCTTTGTGGATCTATCTAGTTCTTTCCTCATGCTCCTTGACTAAGGAGCACCAATATCCCCAAACCTCGTTGGAGTTTGCATTGTGCCTCCGCGTTGTACAAGGCCTAGGCATCGGTGTCCCTTTGCCTAGACGACAAGATCTCACCGAGTCTCCCATCTCGCCGTGCCGGTTTGAGAGAGAGTCCTCCGCCCGACGCCGATCCTAGGGATTGCGCCGGACCGGTCACCGCCGGCGTGAGCTATTGGTGTTTATCATGGTTTTGCATGTGTGTGTTCATCGCGTTCTTCGTGCGTGTGTTTGTCGTGTTCATCCTTTCCTCCTTCCCCCGCACCCTACCCTCGATTTGAAAGGGAATCGTGAAAGATCGGGCCACCCTAGAGGTTTGCCCTCAACACCGGAGTTTCCGGCCTGAAACCCGGAGTCTCCGCCCTGACGCCTGATTTTGATAGTTTTGCCTCTAATCTTGCATTGGCTAATTTATCCTTGTTTGTTTGTGCCCGTGTGCGTGTCGTCAACTAACAACAAGCTTCCGCATCGACAACCCCCGCGCTCATCGACACCACGGCCCGCAAACATCATCCCGCACCACCGACGCCAAGTTCATCATCAAAGAAGGTATCACTTGCATCACCTTGTTAACCCCTATCTTCCTTTGTGTGTACCTATCCTATGAGAGTGGCTCATCTTGTGTTTGCTTGAGCATTGTGCATTTGTCCTTGGATAGTGAGAATGCAAGAGCAATATCAAGTGTGACTAGGTAGCATCAAGGGAGAGTAAAAAAAAATACAAAAGAGAGAAAAAAGCAAAAGAAAAATAGTCTCCCATTGCCAAAGAGAGTCTCAAAGCTTGTAAGCAATAGAGAAAGAAGAGCGCCCAAGGCAAGTGCACAAATCCATTGCTCATTTTTCCTCTTTGCAAACGAGCCACGGTCTCTCCTTGCATTGGCACGACAATGAGCTTAGTCTTTGTTAGGACATTTTGTTTGCTCATTTTCATAGTCGTGTCAATCCCAACTTTCTCCACGTGTGTGTAGATAGTCGTAGGTTCCCGTCACCCTTTTGAGTTGTTGACCTTCACCTTTGACTTGAGTTTTGTTGGATTTTACCCACTTTTGACTATCCCTTTTCTTTTGGTTGGTTCTTTGGCTTTCCACAATCCTAACCTACCACCAACAAGCTTTTGAGTGTTAGTTCTTTCTTTAGTGTGAGTTTTCTTTGCATTTCCACTTTGCACGCTTATAGCTCTCACTTGTGGTTTCTAGTTTGGTGCAATCCCTAAGGTGAGGTACAAGGCTCACACGACCATATTCCACTTCCATATACAATACTTGTGTGTTTTGCATGATGGATAGGCACGGTGAGACGAGCCAACCACCTCCCCAAGAAGAAGATCAAGGTCCGTACATGACGCGCGCAAGTCACTTCATCGTTCGACAAGAGTTCCGTGAATGTTGCCAAGCTCTTGAGATGCGACAAGATGAACAATTTGGCGAGATGCAAGCCGAGTTCAAGAACATCGACAACCGCTTCGACGGCCTCGAACAACAAATGCATGCAATGCATCACAACTTCGGCCACCAAAATGAAGCGCTTCAACGCTTCGTCGCCGAAACTAATGACAATCTTCGACGCCTCATCGACGGCATGGCAAGACCACGTTCACGTGCATCAAGCTCGACAAGTTCTTCGCATCGTCATGCACCTCTTCCACAAGATCCACATCAAAGTGCTCAAAGACGCAATGATGCCCCCGTGGTTGAAGATGGAATTTCTTCGAACTATGTACCTTCCCCACGGCACGCCGCAACGTCAAGCTATGATGGTAACCTCTCTTCAAGGCCACGAGCAAGGCAAGAAGCACACCGTCATCACGCAAGGGCACTAGTGATCCGACAAGAGCAACCACAAGAGGAACCGCAAGCGCAACCGCAAGTACAACCACGAGTCTACCACCATCGACCGCGACACATACTTGACACAACAAGTGATGACTCCAACTTGGAGAATCAAGCTCGTCATCGATGTGAAGATCTCCAAGATCATCCTCCTCGTCATCAATGTCATGAACGTCAACAATGACACCATGGTCATCACGCGGCACCCTCCTCCACATCAACAAAACTTGGAGCATCCCGTGATACAATTTGAGCGACGCCCACCACGTCAAGAGGCTCATGACCATGTTCTTCGCCGTGAGGCCCATGTGCCTAACCAACATCCCCAACCGAGGAACGAGCCTCCTCTTCGTGATCAACCGCGTCAAGAGGCTCCACACCCTCGCCACCATGAGGCCCAAGCGCCGCACCCACGTCAACAACCGCGCCAAGAGCAAGAGCAAGCTCCTCCTCAACAACAATATCAAGAGCAAGCTCCGCAACAAGGATGCGTGAACCAAGTTCCACCTCCCGAACTACAAGATCATCAACAAGGTCGCAAAGCTCGTCGCAATGACCGCAACGATGAAGAAACTTTTGGCAAGCTCAAGTTCACAATGCCCAAGTTCACCGGATCCAATGACCCCGAAGAATACCTCTCGTGGGCACTCAAAGTCAACAAGATCTTCCGCATGCACAACTATAGCAACGAGAAGATGGTCGCCATGGCTTCGCTTGAGTTTGATGATTACGCCAACCTTTGGTGGGAACAAGTTCAAGTTGCTCGTGATGCAAGACAAGAGCCGCCAATCACAACTTGACATGACATGAAGGCTCACATGAGATCCTAGTTTGTCCCAGCACACTACACGCGAGACCTCTGCAACAACCTTCAAGCTCTTCGTCAAGGGACAAAGACCGTGGACGAATACTTCAAGGAAATGGAACTCAACTTGATTCGCACCAACATTGATGAGCGCATGGAGCAAACAATGGCACGTTTCGTTATTGGCTTGAATCACCCAATCAAGCGCATCGTCGAGTTCCAAACATACAACACCATGGTTGAGCTTGTGCACATCGCAACAAAGGCTGAACGTCAAGTGCAAGAGGATATCAAGTACAACAAGCCCAAGACGTACTTCACCTACAAGCAAGCTTCAACCCCTACACCAACAATTTTCAATGGTAGCTCCTCAAGTACCTCCAAGCCTTCCTTCAAGCCCACACTTCCTCAAGGAAAACTGCCCCCAAGTGGCAAGCAAGCAAAGAGTGATACACCTTTCAACGGTGAATGCTACAAGTGTGGAGGTAAAGGACACAAGTCGGCCGAATGTGGAAACAAGAAAGTCTTGTTTATCCATGACAATGGTGATGAAGAGTACTTGAGTGAAGATGAGTTTGATGCCCGTGTCAAGGAAGCAATGGCAAGGCAACGAGTGGAAGATGATCAAGAACTCCTCATGTGTGAGCATGACGCAAGTCCATCGCTTGTCGTCACAAGGATCTTGACCACTCAAGCACAAGAGCATGAAGACCAACGCTCCAATATCTTCCAAACACGAGCCGGCATCAACGACAAATCTATCAAGGTGATCATTGACGGAGGGAGTTGTCACAACCTTGCTAGCACCGAGTTGTGTGAGAAGCTCAACCTCAACCTCCATCCACACAAGCACCCCTACCACGTGCAATGGCTAAGTGACCAAGGGTCCGTGAAGATCAAGCATACTGTATCGGTCTCCTTCGCCATTGGTCCTTACAAAGATACGGTGGAGTGTGCTGTTGTTCCTATGACAGTTTGCCACATGCTTCTTGGTCGACCATGGCCATTTGACAAGGCTGCTCAACATGATGGTCGCACCAATATATACACCTTCAAATGGCTCAACAAAACATGTGTTTTGCAACCGATGACTCCTAGCCAAATAATTGCGGACAATGCAAAGGCTTTAGCGAGGGCGCAAAGCACAACACCTACTTGTGAGAAGAGCGGTGAGAGAGAGAACTACCTCATAGTGAGTGAGAGCCACAAGCCAAATTCGAGTGGAAAAACTAAGAGTGTTCTCCTTGCCACCAAAAGTGAGATGAGAGATGTTCGGAACAACCCATCCATCTTGCACTATGTCCGCCTTTGCAAGGGACTAGCGCAATGAACTAATGAATTAACCAATGTTCCTCCATCTTTGATGAATGTTTTGCAGGAATTCAAGGATGTGTTTCCCGAAGAGCTTCCACATGGAATACCTCCTCTTCGCGGCATCGAACATCGAATTGACCTCATCCCAGGTGCACCACTTCCCAACTGCGCCGCTTACCGCACGAACCCGGAGGAGACGAAGGAGATCAAACATCAAATCAACCAACTCGTCTCCAAAGGTTTGATCCAAGTTAGCACTAGTCCAAGTGTCGTACCCGTGATTCTTGTTCCAAAGACGGATGATACGCTACGGTTATGCATGGACTGCCATCCAATCAATGCTATCACCGTGCGTTATCGACATCCCATACCACGACTCGATGACATGCTTGATGAGTTGTGTGGAGCCACTATTTTTTCGAAAATTGATCTTCGTAGTGGTTACCATCAAATACGCATGGCTGAAGGTGATGAGTGGAAAACCGCCTTCAAGACCAAACTTGGTCTCTATGAGTGGTTGGTTATGCCCTTTGGTTTATCAAATGCCCCATCCACTTTCATGCGCCTTATGAATCACATCTTGCGTTCTCTCATTGGAAAAAGTGTTGTTGTCTATTTCGATGATATTCTTGTTTATAGCAAATCACTTGAGGACCATGTAAAACATGTCAAGGAATTTTTGCAAATCCTTTGACATGAAAAGCTTTATGCTAATCTTCCAAAGTGCACTTTTGCTAAAGATAAGTTGATTTTTCTTGGATTTGTCGTTTCTTCGAAGGGATTGAAGTTGATGTTTCCAAGGTAAAGGACATACGAGATTGGCCCATACCAACAAATGTGAGTGAACTCCGAAGTTTTCATGGATTGGCCGGTTTCTATCGTCGCTTTGTGAAAGACTCTTCCACCATTGCTTGTCCCCTTAATGAATTGACCAAAAGAATGTCACCTTCGTGTGGGGCAAAGCACAACAAAAAGCTTTTGATGAACTTAAAAAGAGGCTCACCGAAGCACCTCTTCTTGCTTTACCGGATTTCACAAAAACTTTTGAGATAGAGTGTGATGTTAGTGGTATTGGCATTGGAGGAGTCCTTATGCAAAACGGACGTCCTATCGCCTCCCATAGCGAGAAACTTGATGGTGCTCGCCTTAACTATCCGATTTATGACAAAGAGCTTTTTGCCTTAGTTCGTGTCCTTCAAGTTTGGCAACACTACCTTTGGCCCAAGGAATTTATCATACATTCCGACCATGAGTCGTTGAAATATCTCAAAGGCCAAGCTAACTTGAGCAAGAGACACACTAAGTGGGTTGAATTCATGGAGTCTTTTCTGTACATTGTCAAGTATAAGGAGGGCAAATATAATGTAGTTGCGGACGCATTGTCTCGCAAACATACAAGCCTTCTTACGAGACTTGAAATCAACGTGTTGGGTCTTGATGAAATAAAATCTTTGTATGCTTCTGATCCGTTCTTTGAACCAATTTTCGCAAAGTGCTCCAATGACAAAGGAGTTGATGATTTCTATTTGCATAAGGGCTTTCTATTTAAACAAAACAAGCTATGAATCCCGAAGTCGTCGCTTCAACTTTTGCTTCTCCAAGAATCTCATGGTGGAGGCCTTATGGGTCACTTTAGTCGCGACAAGACATTGGACATGCTCTCCAATCACTACTTTTGTCCCAATATGAAGCGTGACATGGAGCGCTACGTTCAACGATGCACGACATGTGTTCAAGCTAAGTCGCAAGCTAACCCCTATGGTCTTTATATGCCATTACCTATTCCTCATACACCTTGGTCCGACATTAGCATGGATTTCATGTTAGGATTGCCTAGATCTAAGCATGCTCATGATTCTATATTTGTTGTTGTGGATCGTTTTTCCAAAATGGCACACTTCATACCGTGCCATAAGACCGACGATGCTTCACATGTTGCAAATCTGTTTTCAGGGAAATCGTCCATCTTCACGGTGTTCCGAGGACAATCGTCTCCGACCGCGACGTCAAATTCATGAGCTACTTGTGGAAGACCCTCATGGCCAAGCTCGGCGTCAAGCTCCTCTTCTCATCCGAATCACATCCTCAAACTGATGGCCAAACCGAAGTTGTCAACCGAAGCCTCGGAACTCTCCTTCGTGTGTTGATCAAGAAAAACCTGAAGGATTGGGAGGAATGCATTCCACACGCCGAGTTCGCCTACAATCGAGCCAAGCACTCAACAACCAAGATGAGTCCATTCATGATCGTCTATGGTTTCGAGCCCCTCACCGCGCTCGACATCCTACCACTACCTCTCCATGAGCGCACGAACATGGACGTCGAGAAGCGCGCACAAGCTATGAAGACGCTTCATGAAGAAACAAGAGCTACTATCGAACAACAAGTCCTTTGCCAAGCTTCAAGATTAAACAAGGACAAGAAGGAGATGATATTTGAAGAAGGTGACCTTGTGTGGATACACCTAAGCAAGGACCGCTTCCCCAAGGAACGTGACTCCAAGCTCAAGCCAAGAGGAGATGGTCCCTTCAAGGTCCTCAAAAGAATCAACAACAACGCCTACATCATCGACATACCGACCTACAAGTACCTTGCAAGCAATACATTCAATGTCAAGGACCTCGCACCCTACCATGGAGATGCTCAAGATGATATCCATGAAGAATCAAGGACGACTCTTTCCCAAGGAGGGGGAGCTGATGCAGCCCGTCCTACGGATGCTTCTACATCTACAACAACAAGTCCCCCAAGTGGACCCATGACTCGTGCCCGAGCCAAACTTCTCCAAGCTAAGGTGAACTCGCTCCTCTCCTCGTGCCAATTTGATACCTCCTTGGATGGCGTGCTACTTCATACCACTACTTTGTGCATCATTAGGTACGAGCCCCCACCGCGTCGATCCACGAGCCCTGAAGCTGCACCTGTGCTGAAGCTGCCCAAGCCGAAGTGTCCGGCGCGACTCAGCCGGAGTGTCCGGCCTGCCCGACCCGGAACCTGGCGTGGACATTCTGTGTGCCAGCTCGGACACTGCCCCGACACTGCCCGAAGTGTCCGGCCACCCCGGACTCTCCAGCCCACTCGACCCGGAGTGCCCGGTCGCCCCGGACTGTCCGACCCACACGACCCGGAGTGGCCGGCCCAAGTGATGGGCCCGCGAGCCAAGCTTGGCCCTATGACCCATGTACCCCTCTATTTCGCCTAGAACTCTACTTTAATGTGATGAGGACATCCCTACAATTACACCTACCCCAATGACTACTGAAGATGCTACAAATGTTGCAAGAAAGGATCAGTCCAATGAGATTAGAATTGGACCTATTACAAGAGCTAATGCTAAGCTACTAGAACAACAGGTGAATTTACTCCTAAACGAATCTGGTACTTTGATTGATGAGAACTTTATACTGCCTAAGTCTATGCGTTTATGTATGATCAGGTTCGTTGGAGAATCAAGCATGGCGCGAGGAGAAGGGCTACAAGAGAAGCCCAACATGATGATCGCCCAAGGATGCGCGAGGGAGGAGCGGGAGGAAGGCGCAAGAGAAGATCATCAAGACGGAGGCAAAAAGATCTGCCACGACCGGAGTGTCTGGCCAGATCCACCTAGACTGTCCGGCCTGGTCGAGAGGCAAACTGGCGTGGACATTCAGTATGTCAGTTCGGACACTACACGGACTCCACCCGGAAATTTCAAACTTTCCGTCCAGACCGGACTGTCCGGCACACTTCACCCGGAGTGTCCGGCCTGACCGGACTGTCCGGCCGATTTCGACCGGAGTGTCCGCCCGCCGACCGAATCTGGTCCAAGTCGGTTTGTATCAGTTTGAGTCGTTTGCGTTTAGTTTCGGTTTCTAGCCGCCCCGGCTGCCCTTATAAGCCCTGGGACGACCCCTCGTTAGGCGGAAGACCACGTTAAAATATTTTGAAGTTGTTTCTTTCATAGAACCTCTAGAATTACCCCTGTGTTTCGAATCTGCCAACTATAATTGAGTGTGATCTGTTGTTCCATTGGGAATTAGTAGATTGCATACTACCGTTCGTGGTCACGGCTGCGTGCGCAAGAGTGTGGTGTTGTGAATATCCTACAAGGTTCGAGATCTGTTGCGCTGGCATCAGGATCGAGCGGGAGAGATCATAGCTACGCACTAGTTATCTATCATCCACCATCATCATCGCCATCCGCTTACTGAGAAGATCGGGCCACCCCATATCATCTTGGTATCAGATTTCCAGTGTTGCCTCGGTAAGCATCCACAAATCCATCCATAGATTAGAGAGTGTTTTCGTCCTATATAGAAAAAGCCTTCCAAAAAAAGATTTGCCATAAACTAGATTGCATCGTTTTGAGTTTAGTTGCTGATTGTATCTTCTCGTAGATCCGATCTGCAGGTTTTCCTCGTAGGAGTCTAGTTTTCCGTTTGTGTCTAGGTTTAGGGTTTCATCTTGTTTCCGTTGTTCCCACCGTTACCGTTTCCGGAAGTGTTTAATCGTTTTTTCCGAGTCCACATAGCGTACCTTTGTTTGCATACCATAGACACAGCCTATCTACAGCATCTGTGCCTAGGAACGTACCCACGAGACTAGATGCTTTGCTCTGACAGGTTACTCATTAGGGTTTTCAAGTGCAAAAAGTTCGACAGGCAAAACCGGACTATCCGGCCAAATCACATCGGACTATCCGGCCCCACCGGAGTCTCCGACGCATATCAGCCGGACTATCCGGCCCAGTTCTGTTATAAGTTGCTGTACTCGTTTGCATTTGAGTAATATAGTTGAAAAATCAAAATAAAAGAGAATCAGTATAAAAAAAAGAAGAGAAAGAACGAAAAGAGCTACAAGCCTGACAAAAAGAGAGATATAGAAGTGTGCAATTTGGGTGGCCTTGTTGTGTATAACACTGGTAGATTGAGCAATCTTGTGCCTGTTCTATTTGAGCTATTACTAGCGTCTCTCTTGTGCATTGCAATATTCCTTTTCTTAAATTGCTTTGCCACGTTTATCTCCACTGTGTGTTTCTTGGGTATTTGTACGATCAGCACTAGGACTTGTTTGCAGTGTAGATAGGATACCATACCTATAGCTCCACCTTAAATAACTTGTGTGCCTTGCGATCGTTCTCTATACCTTTGATATTCACTTCATCACATCAAGTGCATCAGTCTTTGATTTCGTTTGTTAGAGCATCTCTATTCACTTTGGAACGGTAAGATCTCCTTTCTTATTAGTTGTGAGTGAGTTGTGAGAGTTTCCACCATACAACTTCTGATTTTTGCACTAACCTACTATCATGTCTACTAGTGATGATGATGTTGTGTTGCAGAAAAAGAAGGATGAGGAGCTCGTCAAATGGCGTGAATATGAGGCTTTGAAATCCCACTTGACACGTGTGTTTACTAACACGACAGATGCCATTGACAAGAATCTCCAAGATATGAATATGAGATTGGATCAGCATGTTGGGACGGTTGATACTATCCAAACGCAAGTGGCTACGCTTAATGTCAATGTCACCGCTTTGCAGCAGTCCATTGAGGGTTTGACAGCCGCCTTACATAGAAGGGAAGATCCTCAACATGATGATGCCTTTGATGCTTTCGATGAGGGTAGCGCTATTGATGCTACTCCACATGTTGGCAGGGGACGTGCTATTCCCCCTGTCCATGCACCTGCTCATGGTCGTGGGTTTGCCCATCTTGGGCGTGGTCCACGTGTGCCCAACCAAGCTGCTGATGACGGTTTGGGCAAGCCAAAATTCTCAATTCCTAAGTTTGATGGTTCCATTGATCCTGAAGACTACCTCACATGGGAGTTGAAGATTGAGAAACTCTGGCGCTTATTTGACTATCCAGAAGATAAGAAGGTCAAACTTGCAGCATCTGAATTTGATGGTTATGCTTTGCGTTGGTGGGATGCTCTTGTGCAACATAGGAGGGAGGACAATGAACTTCATGTGATGGATTGGCGCGAGATGAAGCAAATCATGAAAGCTTGTTTCGTACCAACTAACTATTTGCGATCAGTTTTTGATAAATTGACACAACTAAGCAAGGTACCATGACAGTTGATGAGTACTACATGGAGATGGAGATGCTTATGCAGCGTGCTAGAATTCATGAGTCCATTGAGATGACCATGCATCGATTCCTAAACAATTTGAAGTTACCAATCAAGAGCATTGTTCGTCATCACAAGTATGAGACCATGAATGAGTTGTTGCATCATGCTAGAGAGGCCGAATCCCAATTAGCAGAAGAGGCGAAGTCACGTGCTCGTTTTCCATCCTCTAGCAGATTTTCGGCCAGACCTACTCCTCCTACAACTGCGTCACCAGCTGCTGCTCCCTTTACACCATCGGCCAAGCCCGCAAGTACACCTTCGTTTGGTTCTAATGCTCGGAAACACCCGCTGCTCCTGCTGCTATGTCACATCCCAAAATTCTCCTAATTTTGGAATGT
This sequence comes from Avena eriantha, assembly GCA_910589775.1. Taxonomy (NCBI): domain Eukaryota; kingdom Viridiplantae; phylum Streptophyta; class Magnoliopsida; order Poales; family Poaceae; genus Avena; species Avena eriantha. The sequence goes on from CAJUXJ010001174.1 coordinate 13,952, forward strand.
AAAGTTAATAAAATAACTTGGTTGAATTGTTTGACTTTGTTGAAATTTCTCAAAGAAAAGAAACTTTCTGTTATGATTTTCCTTCCTTGAATTCAGAAACTTGTATGAGATTGGATTAACATGACTATCCAACTTGTTTTCATTTTCTTTTCAACCATTTGATTCTTTAAATATCCAACCATGCTTAGATGAATAAAGAGGGGGAATAAAATGACTTTCCCAATTATGGTGGAGTGATATTCTAATTTCCCTATTTGACCCTTTAAGTATCTACTTCGATTTATGAAACCATTCTAGATGCTTTTCACCACTTGCTTGAAAAGAGAGAAGATAACATGGCATCTTCATTTCATTGGATGTTAAGAATGTGTTCCTTCATGTTACATGATTGAACTTGTTGTTTTGAGCATTTGTGGCATTGTGTGTTTTGGTTGAGTGGTTAAAATAAAACTCTAAGAAGCTATTTAGAAATATTGCATAGTAACCATATAAGGCCAAATGCATAAAACCCTATATCCTTTTGATAATACCTAAGTAGCCATATAGGCAAAAAGGCGTGAATTGAGTTTTAGTTTTAAGATTTGTGTGAATTGTTTGCAAAAATGAAAATCATGAAGCATTCATAAGTATTGCTTTGCATTCATGCAAAGTTTCCAAAAATTGAATCGAAATGCTAATATCTAAATCTAATAGTTGATTTGCCGAAATGTTCCTATAAGGAATATATAGAAATTTGTGAAGACACCATCTTAAAACTAGTGAAAATGTTAAATATGATCCTATAATGATCTACTAAATTTTAGAAAAATTTAGAAACAAGAATCATGTCATTTGGAGTTCGTATGCAAAAGATAAAAAGAAAATACAAAATTAGAAAAAGAAAAAAGAAAAACAAAAAAAAACAAAATGGGCCACCCGGCCGGCCCACTCAGCCGACCGAACCAGGCACGCGCACGGGAGAAGGATCGATCCCACCTCCGCTTTAAAAAGCGTGAGAAAATCTGATTTCTAAACCTATCTCTATTCAAACACCTATAAATTTTTATCTATAACTCCGAATTAACTTCTGTTTGTTTCTACTTGTTTTCTACTTCAAGATCTATCTTCCCATCATCCCAAAAGGCTAAATAATCCCTCGGAGCCACAGCTATAATACTTTTCCTTCCCGAAATCCCGAATCTACACCCTACCGAATCGTATTTCGCTTCTAAACCCATCTAAACTTTGTCGGATGCCTTCGGCTTCAACAGAAAGTTGTAGATCGCGTCGAAATCTTTCAATTCCGATAAACCTTACATCTTTTCATCCATCACAGCCGGAGAATTTCGTAACGCAATATTTCAGATCTGATGGCGTAATTCCAAGATCTCCTCGCGCTCGTTTCTTAAAATCCAAATTCCTTTGGTGAAAAGGTAGATCTAATCATCCTCCACAACTTTTATGTTCAAAGTTTTTCGATTTGACCTACGGATTTGTCTCTCTAACACAGATCTACTTCTAGTCCTTTGTGAGGCAAAATCGGGTCTATTTTGAGCCAACTTCTCTTCTAGCCATCGGATCTCATCCCGACGGTCGAGATTCAATCGTCCCGATCAGTTGCCTCATCACCGCCACGTCGTCGTCAGGTCAGCGTCTAGTCCCAGTCAGCCTGCATGCTCAACCTGTACAGTCAGCGGAATATTCCCTGGAATATTCCGTTCGAATTTAAAATTGCAGATTATAAATCTAACTTGTAAAATCCATAGAAAATTCATACTATGTCCAAACATTGCAAATAATATACCATTGGAATCACAAAATTGTGTAGAGTATTAATATATAATTGTATCAGACATTTACTGTAAGTATTTGTCGTGATTATTTAAATGGTTTAATACACTTTTTGGAGCAATTAATTCACAGAAAATAAAATACAACTCAGAAAATACAAATGATATACCCTGGATTCACAAAATTGTATAGAACATGATTCTGGAATAAAATTGCATGTTTACTGTATAGATTACTGGCGAATAATTAATTAGTATTATTGACCTTTTAAATCATTAAATTCATAGTAAATAATCTACAGATCCGAAAATATGAGTAATATGTCCCCGAGTTCATAATCTTGCGTAGTTTTCAGATATGTACTTAGTTTTGTTGTTGTCAGTACGATCTGTTCAGATTTATTAAACTCCATTAAACACTAAATAAATCCTAGAAAAAGATCTATAACTCCGATTAGGCTGAATCCAATTGCTACTGGTTCGTATTAAAGCCCTCTATCCATTACAGTTCAGATATAAATTTAGTTAGGCAACTAGTACAGAAGCTACAACAGTTATGTTAAAACCCCTTTATTGGCAATTGAATTGGATAACAAATACTATATTGCATTAAAACACTTCTACATGCATCATGTGATCTAGTATTGTTTAGATAACTAATAACCATTATGACATATTAAATCATCATGCATGTATTGGATCATCACTGTTTTATTGTATTGTTGTATTGTTGCATGATTGCAATGTTTGAATGATATGTTGTTGTGCTTTGCTTTTGAACGATAGATTGCGAGGAGTGTAACTACTATGATCGCTACAACTATGATTGCGAGCATTATGATTGCAGTCTTTTGAGTGCGACGAGTGCAATGATTGTAATTGTGAGGATTGTTTGAATGACTACATCAACTAAAGGCAAGTGGAGCTTCATAAATGTCCTACTTACTTTCTATATGCATTGTAGCTTGTTTTGTTTTTTTACAAGTATTATCTATTGCTATGCTATATCCTACTATGCCGTAGTATATCTTGTTAGGCAAGCCGTCGTGAGTAGCTGTGGCTATGTAGACGAGGGTGGGATACACCATGGCAAAGATTGTTTTGAAAGAACGTGTTTGGAAAGTTTGAAAACAACTTAATTAATGAACTCTCTGGGTGGATTGGTAATTGCTTGGTTCGTGAATGTCGGTCCCATGTCTATGGTTTACCCGAGTAGCTCACTTGTGGATGGCCACCCAGGTTTCTAAGAAATGATTAGTGTCTTGATTTGGTAGCTTCCGTGTGCGACCATATGCTAGTGAGTTATGGATGGCTGGATGGACTTAGTAGGTTGTGGCGACCCCAAGCTCTTCGTATCCAGAGATGTAGTGATTTGTGATAGGTTGGAACGGTGCGTGGATGGGCTTGGGGAGCTACTTCCCGAATTGTCTCTTCTTGGACTTCTCCCTATCACGACTCATTATGCGTGTCGTGGTACGAGCGGGTCGACCAAGTCATATGGGTAAAGTGTGCAACCCCTGCAGGGTGTAAAACTAAGTGCTTAGCCATGTCCCCAGTAATGGACATTTGAGTTGCTGAATTGTGGGTGTTATGACATGTTCTCATTCATTCTAACTTGTAATTGCTAAACTTGTGGTTGAAACATAATTGGGTTGTGTGAAGAAGATCAAATGTTTTACAAATGATTTACAGAAGATAGGATAAAGTATTTTGCTGCTGCAACTAAGCCTGAACCCCACAAGCCAGATATGCATATAGTTATTAGCCTTGTTGATTCTCTCATTGTTCCACTTGCCAGTGCATTCCAAGTGCTGACCCTTCGGGGCTGCTACGTTTTATGTTGCAGGTTATACCGATTATGAGTGATCGAATAGGTCGCGATACTCCACTCAACAGTTGTTCGCCTGTGGCACAATTGAAGATGGAGCCTACTATCTGTTTATGCTTCCGTATGCTACTTTGTTATATGAGCTAGCCTTGAGCTACGCATTATGTAATAATTACAGATTCTGGATCATTCGATGTAATAATGATGCATTGTTATATTCTTTGGTATTCATCTGTACTGTGTGTGTGCCAAGTGAACCGATCCAGGGATTGGCACTATACACAGGAACTCAGCCTTATCAGGCGAGGGTGTTACATGCTAGCTCGGGTACCAACATGTCTACTGCACGTACTCGTGATGTGGTGTGCCATACTTGTGGAGGTAGAGGTCACTACAAGAAAGATTGTCCAAACATCAAGGTTATGTTTGTTAATGAACAAGGTGAAGTAGAAAGTGGAGATGAAGCTTCTGATGATGATATTGATGACGACGAGGTTGGTGCTGATGCATATGCTGAACGTGCACCCACGATTGTCGTATATTCACGCGTACTTAGTGTGCAACCAGTTGAGGATCCCAGTGTTGCAACCTGTTCCAAACAAAAGCTCTAGTTGGACCAAACAAAGCTTGCAAGGTCATTATTGATGGAGGTAGCTGCAGAAATCTTGCAAGTAAGGACTATGTGCCAAACTGAATTTGACATACTTACCTCATCCCAAACCATACTACATACAATGGTTGAGCAACAATGGTGAGATGAAGGTAAACATATGGTACGAGTGAACTTTCAAATAGGGCCATACAAAGATTCTATTGATTTGATGTGGTTCCTATGACTGTTTGTCACCTACTATTGGGTCGGCTTGGCTCTATGATCGCCATGTGCAACACAATGGCCGAGCCAATACATATCACTTGGAATTCAAAGGGAAGAAGATTACTATGCAGCCAATGACACCACAAGAAATTGTGAATGATTCTCGCCAGAAGATAGAGGTGAACTTGAAGGAAGATACTACCACTCGGCGAGATTGCGTGACAGCAGTTCCTGATGTAATTGAGCCTAAATTGAGTGATATAACGAAAGTGAGAGAGTGCCTGGTTTATTGATATTAGCCACTAAGGAAGATATGAGAGAGTTTCGTGAGGATCCTACAGCCATGCCACTTGTGCTCATGTACAAGGGCGAGGTATTGGTTTCTAACGACATGACCCCTATTTCTCTTGGTGTCTCTTCTGTTTTGCAGGATTTTGGGGATGTGTTTCCAGAAGACGTACCCGTAGGTTTGCCCCCATTGCGTGGTATAGAACATCAAGTGGACCTGATTCCTGGCGCCACACTTCCCAACCGTGCACCTTACAGGACTAATCCCGACGAAACTAAGGAAATTCAGAGCAAGTACAAGCGTTGCTGGATAAAGGGTACATCCATGTCTCTCTTAGCCCTTGTGCTGTTCCTGTTATTTTAGTTCCTAAGAAAGATGGTACTTGGCGCATGTATGTTGATTGTGGAGCGATTAATAACATCACTATTCGATATCGTCATCCTATTCCACGCTTAGAGGATATGCTAGATGAATTGAGTGGTGCTGCTGTTTTCTCTAAAATTGACTTGCGTAGTGGTTATCATCAAATTAGGATGAAAGAAGGGGATGAATGGAAAACTGCTTTCAAAAATATTCTTGTATGAGTGGTTAGTTATGCCGTTTGGTCTTACTAATGCACCTAGTACTTTCATGCGTTTGATGAATCATGTTTTGAGAGAGTTTATTGGTCGTTTCGTGGTTGTTTACTTTGATGATATACTCATATACAGCCATACCGAATCTGAACATTGCACTCATATTAGACAAGTTTTGCAAGTGTTACATGATAATAAACTGTATGCTAATCTTGAGAAGTGTACATTTGCAAAAGATAAGGTCATATTCCTAGGATTTGTTGTTTCTAAGCATGGAGTAGAGGTAGATCAATCTAAAATTGAATCAATTCAGAATTGGCCTACTCCAATGAATGTAAGTCAAGTGCGTAGTTTCCACGGTCTCGCTGGTTCTATAGGCGCTTTGTGAAAGATTTTAGCACCATTGCTGCACCTTTGAATGATTAGACAAAGAAAGGTGTTCCTTTGTATGGGACGCGGCCCAAGACATTGCATTTGATACATTGAAACGTTTGCTCTACTTCTGCACCATTACTTGCCTTACCTAGTTTTTCAAAGCAATTTGAAGTTGAATGTGATGCTAGTGGTATAGGCATAGGTGGCGTTTTGATGCAAGAGGGTCGCCTATAGCTTATTTTTCTGAGAAATTGACTGGTGCTCGTTTGAATTATTCTATCTATGATAAAGAATTGTATGCACTTGTTAGAGTACTTGAGTTTGGCAACATTATTGTGGCCAAAGGAATTCATCATACATTCTGATCATGTAGCATTGAAATACTTGAAAGCTCAATCCACTTGCATAGAAGATTAGCTAAATGGGTTGAGTCATTGAGTCTTTTCCTTACATCATTAACTATAAGAAGGAAAAGAGAACGCTGTTGCTGATGCTCTATCTAGGAAAAACATGCTATTAACCAATCTTGATGTTAAAATTCCTGGAGTAGAAGCTATTTGTGCCACTTTATGCAACTGACCATGATTTTGCTGAACCATACGTTTGTGTGCTCTTAGAAACGCATGGGATAAGTATCATATACATGATGGATATTTGTTTCGAGCTAACAAACTATGTATTCTAGAATCGTCGTTGTGTTCATTCTTAGTGCAGGAATCACTGCTGGTGGTTTGATGGGTCACTTTGGGCGTGAGAAGACGTTGCTCATGCTTGCTGATCACTTTATTGGCCCAAGATGAGGCGTGATGTGTACAGATTGTGAGCCGATGTATTACATGCCACAAGTCGAAATCTAAGCTGAAGCCTCACGGTTTGTATACACCTCTCTCTACACCGACTACTCCATGGGAAGACATTAGTATGGATTTTGTGCTAGGTCTACCTAAAACACAGAGAGGTTATGATTCTATATTTGTGGTAGTGGATAGGTTCTCTAAGATGGCCCATTTTATTGCCTGCCACAAAAGCGACGATGCGTCGCATGTTGCTAACCTGTTTTTCAGGGACATCGTGAGATACATGGAGTACCAAAGACGATTGTTTCTGACCGTGACGTGAAGTCATGAGCTACTTTGGAAGACCTTATGGGGGAAGCTAGGAACGAAGCTGCTGTTCAGTACTACATGTCATCCCCAAACAGATGGTCAACGGAGGTGGTGACCGAACATTGTCACAGCTGCTAAGGACCATGATTAAAAAGAATCTGCGGGAGTGGGAAGAGTGTTTGCCACATGTTGAGTTTGCTTACAACAGGGTTGTGCATTCAACTACTCAGCTTTGTCCTTTTGAGGTGGTGTATGGTTTCAAGCATTGACGCCACTTGATATGTTGCCTCTGCCATTACATGAGAGAGTTGATATGGAGGCATTTGTGAAGAAAGCCATTGACGACTTGAATCAAACGTGCTGATTATGTGAAGAAATACATGAGAAGACTCGAGAGGCTATTGAGAAGAAAGGAAAGAACATTGCTGCTGCAAGGAATCAAGCAAGGAAAGAAGTGTTGTTCGAGCCTGGAGATATGGTTTGGGTGCATCTACGCAAGATAGGTTCCCACTACTTCGAAAGTCAAAGTTGAAGCCACGTGGTGCTGGTCCTTACAAGGTGTTAGCCAAGATTATGATAACGCCTAATCGGTTGATATACCTATTGAGGAGTTTGGTGGAGTTAGCAATAGCTTCAACGTTGCTGATTGTCACCATATGTTGGAGAAGACCTTGGAGCGTCGAGGTCGACGCCTTTTCAAGGGGGGGAGATGATGAGGACATCCCTACAATTACACCTACCCCCAATGACTACTGAAGATGCTACAAATGTTGCAAGAAAGGATCAGTCCAATGAGATTAGAATTGGACCTATTACAAGAGCTCGTGCTAAGCCTACTAGAACAACAGGTGGAATTTACTCCTAAACGAATCTGGTACTTTGATTGATGAGAACTTTATACTGCCTAAGTCTATGCATTTATGTATGATCAGGTTCATTGGAGAATCAGCATGGCGCGAGGAGGAGAAGGGCTACAGAGAAGCCAACATGATGATCGCCCAAGGATGCGCGAGGAAGGAGAGGGAGGAAGGCGCAAGAGAAGATCATCAAGACGGAGGCAAAAACTGGCGTGGTCCGCCAGATCCACCGGACTGTCCGGCCTGGTCGAGAGGCAAACTGGCGTGGACATTCAGTATGTCAGTTCGGACACTACACCGACTCCACCCGGAACTTCAAAGTTTCTGGCCAGACCGGACTGTCTGGCACAATTCACCGGAGTGTCCGTCCTGACCGGACTGTTCGGACCGATTTCGACCAGAGTGTCCGCCCGCCGACCGAATCTGGTCCGAGTCGGTTTGTATCAGTTTGAGTCGTTTGCGTTTAGTTTCGGTTTCTGGCCGCCCCGGATGCCCTTATAAGCCCTGGGACGACCCTAGTTAGGGGGAAGACCACGTGAAAATATTTTGGAGTTATTCTTTCATAGAACCTCTTGGAATTACCCTGTGTTCGAATCTACCAACTATATTGAGTGTGATCTGTGTTCCATTGGGAATTAGTAGATTGCATACTACCATTCGTGGTCACGGCTGCGTGCGCAAGAGTGTGGTGTTGTGAATATCCTACCAGGTTCGAGATCTGTTGCGCTGGCATCAGGGTCGAGCGGGAGAGATCATAGCTACGCAGTAGTTATCTATCATCCACCATCATCATCGCCATCCGCTTACTCAGAAGATCGGGCCACCCCATATCATAATGCCTGAATTACCCCTGACTTTGTGGTTGGCCTATATATAGACCCCCACCTCCATTGTAAACCCTAGGCTTGATATTGGAATTAGTGGAAACCCCCTTTGTGGATCTATCTAATTCTTGCCTCATGCTCCTTGACTAAGGAGCAACCAATATCCCAAACCTCGTTGGAGTTTGCATTGTGCCTCCGTGTTGTACAAGGCCTAGGCATCGGTGTCCGGCCTAGACGTCAAGATCTCACCGAGTCTCCCTCTCCATCTCGCCGTGCCGGTTCGAGAGAGAGTCCTCCGCCCGACCCGATCCTAGGGATTGCGCCGGACCGGTCACCGCTGGCATGAGCTATTGGTGTTTTATCGTGGTTTTGCGTGTGTGTGTTACATCGCGTTCTTCGTGCGTGTGTTCGTCGTGTTCATCCTTCACCCTCCTTCCCCCGCACTCCACCCTCGATTTGAAAGGGAATCTGAAAAGATCGGGCCCCCTAGAGGTTTGCTCTCAACACAACACACATGCAATGACACTGGTGGATCCATGTGTGGTTTGTGAGAAGAACAGACATGCAATGACTCTAGGTGTGGTTCATGAAAAGAACACACATCCAATCACACTGGTGTATCCTTATGTTTTGTGGAAAGAAATACATGCAATGACTCTAGCTATGGTTAATGAAAAGAACAGACATGCAATGACATTGGTGGATCCATATGTGGTTTGTGGGAAGAACACACATGCATTGACACTGGGCATGGTTCATGAAAAGACACACATCGAATGACACTGGTGGATCCTTATGAGGTTTGTGAAAAAAAGAACACACATGCAATGACTCTAGCTGTGGTTTGTGAAAAGAACACACATGCAATGACACTTGTAACACTACAGTACTGAAAAGTTCTGTAGCTTCTATGCAACATGCCAATCCCTGTATCGTTCATTGGCTTACATAGAACATAGATGAAATAACAAAGTAATAATCCGTGTATCATAATTAACAAGATCCAGAAGATTCGGTTTATACAAAAATCGCTTAGCTCGAAGGCTAGCTCACACTAAATCAGGTAGCAACAAAATAAA